>JACXGI010012575.1:0-5000 GCA_016801175.1 Esox masquinongy | reverse complement strand
TATACAGAAGTACCGGGGCTGAGTCAATTTGTATGAGGTAATATAGGTTAATTTACATACGGGGAGAAGCAGCCAATAGATAAGAAACAGTAGCAGCAGCATCAGAGTCTATGCATATTTATAAACCGGACAGTTTGAATTCTGAATGCCGATTAGCTGATAGCTATGGTGTATGAGAACCTATACCAGGTGTATGACATCACAGCACTTCTTCCTGCTCTAATTGTGCCCCCCCCGTGCCTTATTGCTTACATATGTACATGTATGATGAAAGGTGTGTGCATGTGTGAACGTGTGTGGTCGACGTTCAACGGTTGGTCAGCCTTGTTAAACAGTCTTATGATTTAGGGGTAGAAGCTGAAGAGTTACAGACTGGTGTTAGAATTGGGATTGCTTTTAAGTTTACAGATTACCGGTTAGGTTCAGGATTAGAGCTAGGTTATGTTTAAGCATAGAGTTTAGGTTGTTGAGGTAATGGTCAGGGTAAGTTTTGGTGTTAGGGAATAGGGAACAAGGATTTCTAGGTCAGGGTTAGGCCTCATGTCTCCACAAGGATAGAAAAACCAAACAGTGTTTGTGTGTCCCCTAGGCCAAGCTAGTCTGATAGACTACAACAGAACACTGCCTACATACTCTCTCCTGTGCTCTACAGATCCACAGACAGTTACAGCTAAAAGCCCTGGAAATAACAGAAACATGGCCGACTGCAAGCATTTACTGAAGATGTGTGTGTTTTCATATTGGAGGGCATAGTGTGGGTGCACTTTGTGCGTGTGTGTGTGTGTGTGTGTGTGTGTGTGTGTGTGTGTGTGTGTGTGTTGTGCAGGCTAACTGTTAGCGTGACCGCAGCACTACGGTTTTTAATTGAGGTCCTAGCGCCTTGAGCAGAACGATTGGTAGAGAAGGCACAACGGTGCGCACACACACACACACACACACACACACACACACACACACACACACCCACAGGTTTTGCTGTATGAGAGGGCGTTTGTGAATAACCTTACCTTGAGATGACCCAGACATCCTAATTTGCATCAGGACGTGAAAATGCATCAAATCATATGCGGAAGAGAGGTGGTCACTAACATCAACAGTCGTGGTACAGATGGGCAATAGGAACACAGAGTGTTCAGAACAGAGTCTCTACGACAACCAAAACAATATACGAGTAACACTGTCTCTCTCCCCAGCTCGGGAATCTAAAGATCAAATGACCTTTTAAGAGGTCATAACTAATATGAGCTTTTTAAATGCTGGTTTTATTGAGCAGTGCGTGTGTGTGTGCGTGTGTGTGTGTTTCGTAATCCCCTAGTGTCCCCAGCAGCTGCCAGCTCCTTAAACAGCTGCAATGAAGTACTTTACACACACACACACACACACACACACACACACACACGCGCACTTGCCTCGTGCCACTTCTCTCTCCTCTACCAGTTAAGAGGGCTTTTTAAAGCGTCTGAAAAAGCCCACACTCACACATTAAAAACATTAATCAACTGTGGCTCTGCACTCACTTGCAGCCATACATCAATTACCAGGCGTTTTAAACAGATTCCCTGAGACGAATCAGGCAGTAATAAGACCTGCGCTAACACAGCTAGCACTCGTTACACAGCTAGCACCCTTAACACAGCTCGTATGGCTAACGCGGTTAGGGCAACATACACATGCCACAGCCAGCACAGTTAAAACAGTTACCACAGCCACCACAACATGTTGCACAGCTAGCGCGGCTAAGCAGTTCGCACAGGTATTGCAGCTAACACAGTTAACAGCCACAGTATCTAGCATGGTTAGCACAGCTTACATCTGCTAACACAGCAAACACAGCTAGCACAGGTAGAACGGTAACACAGTAACAAAGGTAACACCAGTAAAATTGCTACCACTGCAAATTAAACAACCTATCGCCTACAACCTATCGCCTACAACAGCTATACAGTACAGAAATCAGGCACATAAAACTCAAGTAAAGTCTATTAAGAAAAAGCGAGCCTACTCTATTGTCTCACAGTCCACAAACAAACGCCCGTCTGCATTACAATTAATACGGAGAGTGGGACCGAGGGAGGGAGGGATGAAGGCAGAAAAAAAATCCCTCTAACGACTTCCAGCTTGCTAATTTCACAAGCTAATAATAAAAAAGGACATTGCTATGCAAGAGCTGCCCCTCTCTCAATCCCCTCTTCGCCCTCTCTTCTCCCCCCTCTCCTACCTCCCTCCCACTTTCCCTCTTTTACCACCCTACCTCTCTCTCCCCCTCTCAATCCCCACCCCCTACCTCACCAGGGGCTAGCTGACACTGTTCACATGAAAGACAATTAGGCCTAGGAACATCAAACCCTGGAAATGACAATCTGCTAACCAGCTCTGGGTATTCTCTCTGCTCCTCCCCCTCCTCTCTTCCTCTCCTCCCCCATTCTCTCCTCCATTCTTTGGACTGATAGACACCTATCCTCAGAAGGGCCCTCCGTTCTTCTTGGAGGAGGGGATGAGAAAAGGAGCGTCAGGGAGGAGAATAACCCCTTCTGTGTGATTTATGCGTCTCTATTCAGAATGTATTAACCTGATGTGTGCCAACTGAAGACAAGTCTTCTTTCTTAGCCTGGAGCTGTGACCAGGCACAGAGGGGGAATGTTCAAGTGTTCTTAGTGTGTGTGTGTGTGTCTGTGTGTGTGTGTTTATGTGTGTGTGGTGGGACGCAGAAGGGGAAATGCTGGGTTAATGACAATGACGCATTAACATATTCACTATGAAGAGAGACAGAGAGAGAGAAAGAGCAAGACCGGACAGTAGATAAGAGGGGCTTTAGATGAAAACATTGATGTGTGTGTGTGTGTGTGTGTGTGTGTGTGTGTGTGTGTGTGTGTGTGAGAGAGACACTGTGTGTGTGACACTGTGTGTTCTGCGAAATAAGACGTCAGTAAGCGTTTGTTTGTGTGTGTGTTACTGCCTGTGTGTGTGTGTTTCTGTGTGTGTGTATTTCTGCGTGTGTGTGTGTTGCCGCAGCTCCCAGCATCACACCAGTGTCTCCCAGGATGGTTTCCCAGAGACTCTCCTATTACAAACCCTGTCGACCCAGACCCAACACTCAGACCCAACGACAGACTGGGTTTCCTGCCCCGCCACCACCACTAAATACAGCCTCAGGAAACTGATGTAAGCCAAGAGCCGCAACGGAGGACACCCGAGGAGCCGGGAGTCTCAACAGCTAGCCAAAGCCTTCTCACCAGCGAGACGTAGCTATTGAACCAGCACTCTTTTCTTGAAGTATTGACTATTTCCAATACCTTATCAATACACATACCATTTAGGCCGTTTAGGTTGACTGAGCAGCAACTAGCTGCCTGTGCTGTTGGGTGACTGGAAATTAAGTAGCGAAGTGATTTCCTATTTAGAGACGGCATGAACTGTTTAAACAGCATTAAAGATGATAATTGATTTCCACAGTAACCCCAACAATGTCTTTATCTAAAATAAACAGTCATGACCCAAAAATGTACTAAAAAACAATGAAAGAAAATACTGTAGTAAATCATAGGATAAAGTGACTTTTCTTTACAATATTTAGCAGAAACTTTTATCCAGTGAGACTTCCATTAAGTAATCGAACCCAGGACACTGGCATTTCAAGCACCAAGATCTACCAACTGAGCCACACAAGAACAAAGTACTGTTGGCATCTAGAGCCAAAGACAAAAGTCAACATGAGGAGGTGGAACCCAGATATTCAAGGGTCAATGATTCTTAGGAAACCAAAGCAGGGCTGCAATGGTCTAAAACACTTGCACACACGCACACGCACACGCACACGCACACGCACACGCACACGCACACGCACACACACACACACACACACACACACACACACACAAAGACAACAGCGCAACGGGAAGGGAACCCAAGCAGGGCTGGAGTGGGATAACAAGGGTCCAGGAATAGAGGCGATCGATGGATGGAGGGATGGATGGAAGGTGGGGAAAGAGGGATGAGTGTTCTCTAGGGTGGATGGGTGATAGTGTTTCTGAGTGGCTCTGAGACCTGATCCTTCCCTGCCAGGCTGTGAATGGACCGGTAACAAGAGAGGACAGGAGAGAAGAGAAAGGAGGAGAGGACAGGAGAGAGGATTGGGGAGGAGAGGACAGGAGAGAAGAGAGGGGAGGAGAGGACAGGAGAGAGGATTGGGGAAGAGAGGACAGGAGAGGACAGGAGAGAGGATTGGGGAGGAGAGGACAGGAGAGAAGAGAGGGGAGGAGAGGGGAGGAGAGTGGAAAGGAGGGAGGTAGGGAGGAGGGGGGAGGAGAGGAAACAGTTGTGCCGTTGAATTGAGGTATATTGATGGCTCTAGGGTTAAGTGTCCCCTGGGTTCAGATCTAGGAGCAGTGTCCCTTCCCCCAGTCCTAACTATAACCACAAGTGGAGAAAACTGACCCAAGATCAGCTTCTATGGGCAACAGCTTATTGATGAGGATAACACCAAATGCATAAAGCTGGATTTAGAGAGTCAATTATTGGTCAAAGTGAAGCACCATCCCATAGTAACACACAGACACATTTATATTCTACACTGTCAGGCGACTGTTCAGACAATAGGGTTACAAAACTCTAATCAACCTTCCAGAATTTCCAGGTTTCCAAAAATTGTCTCGGTGAAGATTCCCTCAGGTATAGTGTTTATTGCCCTGTTAACCTAGGAATCTTCTGACATGGATTAGGGAAAACTTGGGAATTTTGGGGGGAGTTAACGGAATAGTGCAAACCTAACATGAAAGCAAAATGTCACACTAGACAAACTACCCCCACCACAATGATAACTGTTGGAGCTGTTCATCAACACACCTTGTCAAAAGAAAAAGAAACAGTTCCCCCCTGAAGCTTGGTGTCAGTCCAGGGGCGCTGGGGAGGTGCTGGGGAGGGGGCTGGGGAGGTGCTAGGGAGGGGGCTGGGGAGGTGCTGGGGAGGTGAAGGGGAGAGGGCTGGGGAGGTGAAGGGGAGGG
>JACXGI010012574.1:0-19423 GCA_016801175.1 Esox masquinongy | reverse complement strand
CTACTAAGACCCTAATGCCCAGACCCTTCCTACTAAGACCCTAATGCCCAGACCCTTCCTACTAAGACCCTAATGCCCAGACCCTTCCTACTAAGACCCTAATGCCCAGACCCTGCTGACTCACCCGGTCTCTGGTGCGGTCCAGCTGTTCTCTCTGCTCTCCCAGCTCCTCGATGATGTCTACGCCAATCTGGTCCGTCTCGGCAGCGATGCGATGACTCCTCTCTATACTCTGAGAGGCGTTGTTGAGGTGCTCGTGTCCCTGCAGTAGCATGGCCCTCTGAGACTGAACCTGCGTCTGGAACAAATCAATTACACAATCATTGTTATCAATAACTGCATGGAAGGTTCAAGTAGTGTTCAGGTGAACGTAGCCCTGAGTCAATGGCGTATTTATTACCACTACCACACCTAACCAACAACCCCTCGTCCTAATGTACTGCTGAAGGCAAAGGGTCTCTGTAAGTAGCTCCAATCCTGGAGGACCTCTCCTTTTAAACAGGGAATGTTTCAATGCGGGGAAGCCAGGCAAATTAAATTTACTGCCAGCTAACAACAAATACATAAGTGCATCAGTCCTCCAGCGCTGGAATTGGGCAGCCCTATCCTAGACACAGATCTCAAATCAGACTGGGACTGGCCCCACTAACGGTTACGGTTCGGACTGGGTGAGGATAAGCCGATCTCATATCTGTTCAGAGGGAAAACATCCCGCTGGAGCCAAGTAAGTCTTCCCTAGACTTACGCTGTGTTCATTCTGAGAGGAGTAGATGCCGTAGGCGCCCTCTGCTGGCCGGGTAGAGGAAGACAGGTCATTGCTCTTCATCTCTCGTTGCTGCTTGCCCAGGTCTCGGCGGTAGAGCCTCACCTTGGCCAACATGGCGTTGCGGTAAGACGACGGGGCGCCCACCAGCTCCTGCTCCATTCCCTGTAACTGGAGTCAGAATCAAAAAAAAACTTTTACTGCCCAAAGAACACTGACCAGGTGAAGTGGGTCTCAAAACCAATAACTGAATACAGACAGAATATATTTTCAGTTGGTCATGCCATGCATATAGATTAGATATAGATTAGATTCAACTTTATTTTAATTGAACAAGTACAAGTAATGTACAACGAAATGCAGCTAGCATCTAACCAGAAGTGCAAATAGAAGTGGGCGAAAAATGTACAAGTATTAAGTATATGTATATTACAAGTGGAATGTATAGATCTGCAATGAAGGCAAATGCAGTACAAATGGCAATACTAAATGTGCAATTAAGGCAAATAGAGGAGAGCAGAAAATTTACAAGTATTAAGTATAGTGTATGTTACAAGTGGGATAAATAGTTTTGCGTGTACAAATGGCAATTCTAAATTTGCAATAGAGGCAAATTGAAGGAGTAAGGTAGAATGTACAACCAGGATGCAGAGATAGCAACAATGAGGTCCCGAGGTAGACATGTATATGTAACAACTCTAAAAGTGGAAGTACGATGGCAAGTATGTGTGCAGTGAGGCAAACTGCATGTGCTAGATGCATGTGCAACTGAAATGCAGGTAATGCAGATATGAATATTCACAAAGATAAACCCTACACTTTCAAATAACAGCATCCCTGTGTTAGAATACCTACATACCACTTCCTCTGCTTCTCCATGTCTTTCATCAAAGCATCTCACCAAACGTTTCTTTTCCTCTAAAAAAAAGAAACCCCAATGTTGTTACCAAATATGTTATATGGCCAATATATCATGTTTACATTGGAAGTTTAGCTGAAAAATACTGTACAGGCCTAGGTGTTGGATTATATGAAATGATTCAACTTTATAAAAGTATGGCTAGATATTACATACATTTCTTTTGAATTAATATAAACAATTGTGAACATGTTTTCAAAACAAAACTGCGATATCAGGCAGCCCATGGTAATCAACTGATGATGGTAGAAGAAAAGGGACACTGGAGCTACTAGCTGGAGTTGGAGCTACTAGCCGCCATTTTATCATCTAACTTAAAGTTATAAATACAAGACCATTAAGCACTCAAGGCGAACTACATACCACTAGCTACACACATTTTAACTGGTCTTTACCTCCTTGACAATTCAGTAATCTGTCAGGCAGAAGCCTCAGTTCGTCGTAAAGGGTTTTGTAGATCTCCTCAAGCTTTTCAAACTCTTCCGATGACATTTTGCTTTTATTTTAGCAGAACGGTTTATGCTTTGAATTATTCCGTTCTTTGTTGACAAAACAAACGTCCAAGTATTACGGTTAGAAGGGTAAACATCAGATTAATCAGAGTTGATAAACCGTAAACAACTAACAAGAACCTCGAGACTCTTTCAGCGATCTTTCCGCGTTGTGGTCCTCGTGACTGTGGGTCACATGTCTACCGCCTGAAGATCCTGCCAAAATTGAAATCAAGTGCATGCTTTTAACTTTAAAGTAATAACAATTCAAAACAACAGGGTGTGTTATCTACTCACAATATGATTGCAATTGAAATACTGTAGCTAAACTGAAAATATTGCACGTCGTTTATATACAGGCATCGAATCTATAGCTTTATAACTGATGCATTGTGGTTAACGTTGTTTTTGTAATAATCAATACCTCAGAAATCAGAAATCTCTTCACCGTTTTTCAAAATTTTGTTTTTTCATCTGAAGGTTAAAGAATGGTCTACTAACGTTCAAGAAAAACATAAGTTTTAAAGTGGATATTTTGTTTTTTTAACATATTTAATATACTTTTAAAAATAACCTAAAATTATTATATAAAATAACTTAAATTAAATTATAAAATGTATAGTATAGCCAGACATCGGCAGTGAATCACAAATAGGCCTAGGGCTTTCACAAACTAATATGAGAAATTTGATTTACATAAGCTAATACAGTTTCGAATGGAAAGTGAAAACGCATACGTCGAATAAATTGGAAAAACTACAATCCCAGGATTCCATTGAACCAGCATCGGCGACAACCCATCCTCCTACACCTTAACTATATAGCGTTGACGTCTCTGATCATCAGCTGTCAGTTCGTGGAGCGCAGAACCGGAGAACCGAGCCATGCTGGACCAACAGTGAAGAAAACCCGCAGTAGATTGTGCTCGCGCGGATCTATGTCATGATGGTGCTCGTAATAATTGTCGCGGGTCTTGGTGTGGTCGCACTGCTCATGGTTTTATTGGCACCCCATATTAGGTAAGAGAAACACATTATGTTCGAAGCTACAGCCGATGCTTCATCTGCTTCATGAAGCTTGGCATCTGATAGACAATGTAATTAAACATTATGAATTATAATCACTGTCAGGCGACCAAAAAACGAAAGTAATGTGTTTTGCCATTGGCAGGTAGCAGGAATGAATGAATGAATCGACATCAGTATTGATGATGAAAATGGGGATTATTGCTCTGAAATATTCTTCTGAAATATAGTTATAGTGACGTTTAAGAAGACAAACTCGCTTTCAGAGTAACATGTATTTCTGTAAGTGTTTGGTGGAAAACAATCTATGCTCTAAATGCGCTGTCAATTGAGAACCGTTGTTATGCCAATATGGGCTACTGGTACATTGAATTATGCAATTGCGTTGGCGAGGGCAGCTTGCTGTACAAGTGGAGCGCTTCAAAGTGTCGGTCCCTGATTATGCATAAGAGGCAGTGCGCGCGTGGGCGGAGTTATATTTGTAACCATTGTGTCCGGTGAGCCATTGGTTAATGGACCTAGCCAGGTTCTATGGTGTGACTGAGTCGGCCTGACCTCTGATCTTTGCGTTGCGTTATTGAGTCGGATCACTGTTGTCCAGGCGTCATCCTGGGTATTCAATAACATATGTTGCACGTTAAATAATCAATATCAATAATTTTGCAACCCATTTATATCGATTCCGCAGCCTCCGGGTTCATCGCACATGGCACCCTGTTCCTAATATAGTGCACTATTTTCGTCCTGAGATTTAGTCAAAAGTAGTGCACTATCTGGACAATAGGGTGCTATTTGTAAATTGGCCTTCAGTGTGGACATTTGCTATGTGCCAATGGCAACCCTACCAGTATAGGTCAAATAAAAGTTGAATTTCAGACAATGAGACCTCTTTCCTCTCTCTGTCAGGAAATATGCTGCTGGTTCAGCGTGCATGTCTATGGCTCGACTAGATGGGAAAACCGTCCTGATCACTGGAGCCAACACTGGCATTGGGAAGGAGACCGCTTTGGACCTGGCAATCAGAGGTGACTGACGGCCACATGGACCTCCTTAACGTGCCTCATTTCCTCATCTCCTTCCCTCTCCTCCATTCCTTACCACCTCCCATTCATCACCACAACGATATATAGAAAATAGAACAAAAGTGTTCCAACATTCTAAGCCGCTGCGCCTGGTGCACATGTACTGCTGTAGCATGGGTTTTGATCCAACCTACTGTGTTTTTTCAGTGAATAGTCCTTTACCTTCTACTACTTCCCTTTCCAGTAAAGCAAAAACAAAAGTAGGGCATAGGGTGTCGTTTGGGACGCACCCTGGGTCAATCAGTGCTGGTGATTATATTTGCCAGGTGCGAGGGTGATCATGGCGTGCCGGGACATGGAGAAGGGAGAAGAGGCAGCCGCGTCGATAAGACGGATCTACTGCAACGCTAATGTGGAGGTCCGAGAGCTGGACCTGGCCGACACCTGCTCCATACGAGCCTTCGCACGACGTTTCCTCCGAGGTGAGCCTACCGCTACATGGAAGTGTCCAACACGGCGCACTAATCCCTCAGTAGTGCCCTATTTAATGCCCGCAGGGACTAGAGTGCCATTTGGGATGCAGTCAATTACAATATTATTATTACTGTATTTGTTACAATAGTATTACAGTATCATTATTATTACAGTGTTTATTACAATATTATTACAGTTTCATTATGATTACAGTATTTATTACAGTATTATTACAGTATTTATTCTAGTTAATATTACAGTGTTATTGACATATAAATTCTACTGTTAAAGTTATTATACAGTTATTACTGCAGTATTTTTATTAAAGTATTACAGTATTTATTCTAGTGTTTCTACAGTTATTTCAAGGCTCAAGCAAAAATATTATGATGTGTTTACTCCTCTGTCAAACACAATATAATATTGACTTTGACCTATGACCCCTGCAGAGGTGAACCACCTCCACATCCTGATCAACAATGCTGGCATCATGATGTGTCCCTACATGAAGACCAATGACGGCTTTGAGATGCAGCTAGGGGTCAACCATCTGGGTGAGCCTGAGAGACTGGGGCCTGAAACGCACCCATCAGAGAACCTCTGAAAAGAATGAACCTGAGAGACTAGGGCTTGAAATGCATCCATCAGAGAACCTCTGAAATGAATAAACCTGAGAGACTAGGGCCTGAAATGCACCCATCAGAGAACCTCTGAAAAGGATGAACCTGAGAGACTAGGGCCTGAAATGCATCCATCAGAGAACCTCTGAAATGAATAATCCTGAGAGACTAGGGCCTGAAAGGCACCCATCAGAGAACCTCTGAAAAGAATGAACCTGAAAGACTAGGGCCTGAAATGCACCCACCAGAGAAGCTCTGAAAAGAATGAACCTGAGAGACTAGGGCCTGAAATGCATCCATCAGAGAACCTCTGAAATGAATAAACCTGAGAGACTAGGGACTCAAATACACCTATCAGTGAAACTCTAAGAAGAATTAACCTGAGATACTAGGGCCTGAAATGCACCCATCAGAGAACCTTTGAAAAGTATGAACCTGAGAGACTAGGGACTCAAATACACCTATCAGAGAACCTCTCAGGCAATCAGTTTGAGTTATTGTACTGAACTATTAACCTGTAGTTGACATTCACTTGGCAGCCAAATCACTGGCCAGTCAGGAAACAGTCTAGTTGTATTCACTGGGCAGGTATCAAGGAAACCATCATTAGAAATTAAGTATCATTCCTTGTAAAGCATTCCTTGACCTATCTTTATTATTTTGTTGATTACTACTGTAAGGTCACTTCCTGTTGCCATTAAATGACATAAAAACAGTGTTACTTCCACAATAATCCTATCATTATTTACTTTCTAACAAAGCAACAGTTTGGATCATATGTCGTGGTTAATGTTTACTCCTGGCAGGTCACTTCCTGTTGACATACCTCCTGATTGGCCTGCTGAAGCGCAGCGCTCCGGCGCGCGTCGTGGTCGTTTCCTCTCTGGCTCACAACTTTGGCTGGATCCGCTTCCACGACCTGCTCAGCCAGGGGAGCTACAACAGCGGCCTTGCATACTGCCAAAGCAAGTTGGCCAACATCCTGTTCGCTCGGGAGCTAGCACGCAGACTCAAAGGTAGGCGAGAACTACAACCTGCCACATGAATAAAAGGTAGACTCATTAAAATAAAGCATACTGGGTCAGTATGAACCGGAATGCTTCTTAAACCTTTCCTGTGGTTTAATCCTGAGGATTCCATTCTGCAACAAGCCAACCCATGAAAATGCCCAGATAATGTGTGACTATAAGTCTTTGATCTCACTCCTCTCTGCGGTGCTGCTCGTGGCAATGACATTCTGCTGAGCCTACCTAATGGATTAGTTATCACATAAAATAAATGAACAATTTTCTGCTGAAGGGTGTACAGGAAAATCCCATTTAGGACAGTGTGAAAAACCCACCAGTTAGTCGTCCTCACATGACCAATGCTCTGGCAGAAAGACTGTCTCCATGGTAACAGGTTCTTTCCCTCCCAGGTTCCAGTGTGACGGTGAACTCGGTCCATCCGGGGTCGGTAAGGTCAGAGCTGGTCCGCCACTCCACCGTCATGTCTCTCATCTTCTCCCTGTTCTCGCTGTTCCTGAAGACCCCTCGGGAGGGGGCCCAGACCTCCATCTACTGCGCCGTGGCGGAGGAGCTTCACTCCATCACTGGAAAACACTTCAGGTAACGGGGAGACAGACAGACAGACGGAGGCCTCACAAGGAACCATACATTCAGGTTCTGGTCCTGACCCAGGTCACATGGATCTGTGATTCCAATGACTCGGTGGTTTAGAACCCTGAATGCAGTACACTGTCACTCTGGATTAAACATCTGCTAGAGGAACGAATTATTCATCACATTTGCATTTTTGTCATTTAAGAGATGTTCTTATCCAGAGCCACATGCAGGACCTATTAGGGTTAAGTGCCTAAATCAACAATCGGCCACACTGATCTACTTTTTCCACCTTTACTGGGACCATGCTCTTAACCAGTAATTTATACATTTTCACCTTTTCTCTGGGACTGTTTTAAACTCTCTCTCCCTCCCATTGACTGTATTAAACTCTCTCCCTCCCAGTGACTGTATTCAACTCTCTCCCTCCCAGTGACTGTATTCAACTCTCTCCCTCCCAGTGACTGTATTAAACTCTCTCCCTCCCAGTGACTGTATTAAACTCTCTCCCTCCCAGTGACTGTATTCAACTCTCTCCCTCCCAGTGACTGTATTCAACTCTCTCCCTCCCAGTGACTGCGCCCCAGCGTTTGTGGCTCCCCAGGGGAGGAACGAGGAGACGGCCAGGAAGCTGTGGGATGCCAGCTGTGAGCTGCTGGGCATCGTCTGGGATGACTAACCTGACCCACTCCCTTCATGGTCAAACACTGGTCGTGTCCTTCATGGGATCCTATCACCCTTAAACAGCAGTACGTTTGGCCAAAGCCGAGGTTCCTGGAGGGTTGTGGTCAAAAGGGTGCTTTTATTGATCCTTTATTTACCCAGAAAAAGAGCATTGATGTTGGAAAACGTGTTTTGTGAGGAAGACCTGGCAACCGGTCAACGGGACGATGTCAGTGTGTACAGTACAATACATTCAAAAAACACAATGCAAAAATTTAATTTATTTAATTAAATTTATTAAAAACAATTGTAGTGTTCAGAAGCTTTTTCTTCTATCAGACCTTTAAAATCTTTAAATCTCATTTAAAGGTATTTTGTAGTTCATTCCAGGACGAAGGAGCGTTATCAGAGAAGGGTAATTTCCCTGTTTTAGACCTCGCCCTTGAAACTGTGGAAGAGCACTCATTTGTTGGGACAAAGATATTTTCATAGTAGCCCTAGCCCAAAAAATGACCCCGTGCTTCTGTCTCTGGTTCTGTCTCTGATAATGACCCAGAGAGTGGGTCATTAACGGGGTACCAATGAGCAAAATACTAAAATCTAGTTTTGGGACTAAGTATCCCTTACTGGTAGAGTTTAGCATTTTAATAAATACAACCATACTCCAACACAAATACTAATGTTCATTGCACAAGAGCTTTTCTAACTGACGGAGAAACTAGATTTAATCCTGAAATTAAACCCAATTTAGTCTTCAGTTCTTTCCAAGATGTCAATGTTCTGTTTGAATTTTAAACTTTTCCTCTAAAATGCCCAGGTACTTATATGAAGACAGTTGAAGCAGTTGGCTATTTAAGTTTAACATCTCTAGATTACCGCTCGTCTGCTGTGCTGTTAGATAAAACCATGTACTGAATCTTTCTGGCAATCAGCACAAGTTTAAGATGGAAGACTTGTTCATGAATGTCATCAAAAGCCAATCGTGCACTGTAATAGGAATGGGGTACCGTTGGGGACACAAGCAGGCTCAGTTCTGATGGTGAGAGTGAACATGAGAAGTCCACTTCACTCGAGGAATCCCCAGAAGCCCCAGGTGAGGGAACTCACGGCATCTGGAAGTCTGATTCCAATTCTCATGGATGACAAGAGAAGTTAGTGTCGCTATGCCTGCCAACCTTGCTTTCACTCCACTGAAGTGAGTCTACATGAGGGTATTTCTGAAGCTGAATCTGCTCTCAGTGCATCATGATGACTGCATTTGCTATGGCAACACTTCCCTGAGAATGACAAGCTGAGGGAATAAAGGCAAATCGGTTCTATTCCTTAGAAGTAGTTAACTTGGCTTCAGTTTCCTTTAATGACTCGAAATGTTCCGTCACATTTGAGTCGGTAAAATCAACTGAGTGACTGAAGGGGACTTGCTCTTGACTGGACCATCTGAATTGAGCCACACCTTGTTTTACATCTGATTAAATATTTACATTTTTATCATTTCATGACATTACGTGAACTCAAATTATTGTTAATCCAACAAGACTTAAAGATGAATTCTGGGATTTTTATGAAAAACAACCTATTTTTCTAAACCTTCCATTTTCAGCTGGAGTTAAAATATGTTCAGCAATTACTGGAATGATTATCGTATCTTAGCAAGTAAATTTTAAGTTTGAAAGTGAGTGATTTTGATCAGGTGGGGCACATTTAGGCACATACATGACCCAAAAATGGCTTGACAGTGCCAATTTTATAACCACGGGCCAAAAATCACAGAATGCATCTTTAAGGAGTTGGCTAGTAATAGTACCATATTTATTTAGAGGGGTTGTGCCAAGTTATGAATAGTTTTCAAAACATTTAATTGTTTAAGTATTCCACATTTCAATGGGGACACAGCTGCCATAGAATGTTGTAGTGTCATATAAGTACGTGTTGTCATAATGCTCGAAGTATATGGCCATGTGTCATCACTGCTGTGAAGAGTCTAGCCAGGGTAATAACAACGTATTACAGTTAGTTTTGCATCTTACATTACTTATACAGTTTCCCAAACCTTCCAGGGAGGTTTGGTAATGTTAACCAAACGTCTTTATCTTGAGGCTTTTCTTGACCATTCCAGGCTTTATCGTTTTTTCCCCTTTCTGCCATATTTTGTCTAAGTTTTCCTGCAGTGTCCTGCCATTTCTTCCCAATGTCCCTTCTGCATTCACATGATAAGCTGCCAAGATGTCTTTTATACAAATGTGAAACATGCCTTTTATTATATAGTCATGTCAGGAATTCAATGTTTACATCCACTGTAAATAAAGAAATATTAGCTATTATGACTACTAGTTTACATTTAATTCTGTATGTCCATCAAACACACCTCTCATTAAAAAAGTATGATTATTTCTGAGATTCTTCTAATATGCAAAGTTTATTTATCAAATGCATAGAATAACACAGCGTCATTCTGAACAATGAAATTCTTGTGACATGTCACAGGACATCTTCGTAGTAAGAATTAAGAAATATATAAAGTAAAAATATGAATGTTATAAATATAATACGAGTGTGATATGCCTATGAATGGTACATACAAAATAATATTCTTATGTACATTGAAGGTACCTGAAAGGACATCAGAGCATTTGGAATGTTCATATGTGATCAGTATGATCATAGGTCAGTATTGCTGGTTGAGGAGCCTTATGGCCTGAGGGAAAAAACTGTTTGTGGGGAGCGAATGCTGGCCCGTGTGGTCGGATCCAACAGACGAGCTATTGTGGCTCAAATTGCTGAAAAAGTTAATGCTGGTACTGATAGAAAGGTGTCAGAACACACAGTGCATTGCAGTTTGTTGCGTATGGGGCTGCGTAGCCACAGACCAGTCAGGGTGCCCATGCTGACCCCTGTCCACTGCCGAAAGCACCTACAATGGGCATGTGAGCATCAGAACTGGACCACGGACCCATGGAAGAAGGTGGCCTGGTCTGGTGAATCACATTTCCGTTTACATCACGTGGATGGCCGGGTGCTTGTGCGTTGCTTACCTGGAGAACACATGGCACCAGGATGCACTATGGGAAGGAGGCAAGCCGGCGGAGGCAGTGTGATGCTTTGGGCAATGTTCTGCTGGGAAACCTTGGGTCCTGCCATTCATGTGGATGTTACTTTGACACGTATCACCTACCTGAGCATTGTTGCAGACCATGTGCACCCTTTCATGGCAACGGGATTCCCTGATGGCATTGGCCTCTTTCAGCAGGATAATGCGCCCAGCCACACAACAAAAATGGTTCAGGAGTTGTTTGGGGAACACAACAACGAGTCCAAGGTGTTGACTTGGCCTCCAAATTCCCCAGATCTCAATCCAATCGAGCATCTGTGGGACAACTTACAGGACTTAAAGGATCTGCTCCTAATGTCTTGGTGCACAGCACACCTTCAGAGGTCTAGTGGAGTCCATGCCTCGACGGATCAGGGCTGTTTTAGCGGCAAAAGGGAAACCTAGACAATATTAGACAGGTGGTCATAATGTTATGGCTGATTGGTGTATGTTAATACAGTCATAATTAAGTAACACATTGACAGATCAATATTTAACAGAAGTTTATAATATATCAAAATGCATTCATATTTTACAATGATCAAATAATGTGTAAGGGAGTGCAATAATAACAAAATTCTGGTTGGTGAATAAGGTAAATAATATGTCTCCAGAGCTTTGACATTATTTGTCTACATTTCCTGCCCAAAATCCTGCCCATTTGGTATTAAAAAGTTTTCATCGAAAACTTTGCTATAAATGAATCCGTCCCGTCTGTCCTCCAGACAGGACCGCCTCTGCTAGCTGCCATTATCTCTCACTGTGAGAAACATCCTTTACATGAACCAAGTCAATGAAATACAGAGAGCTTATATCGGTTCTGTTCCATGCGCACACACGCACACGCACGCGCACACGCACACGCACACACACACACACACACACACACACACACACACACACACACACACACACACACACACTGGGGTGAAATGGTTGATGCCTACCCTAACCCTAATCAGTAAACATTTCAACTTAGTGACCGGACTGACAGCCGCCTCTGCCTCTGTTCCTCATCACCAGATCACCTCAGTGTTGAAATATTGATGTACCTTCACATTATACTTCATATCAGTTAAGTGGTTGCACCAGTTTACTAACAGGTTTTCTTAATATGAAAGTGAAAGTCTAATGTCTGTGAACTTTACAAGGCTGCTGGAAAACAGTCCTAAAACCATGGGCACACTTATTATAATTTTTTTTCTTATTCTACACCTCTGTATGTGAATGAAAGTGTATGTTTATAACTCTGTACCTCCCAGTGACTGTATTAAACTCCCTCCCTCCCAGTGACTGTATTCAACTCTCTCCCTCTCTCCCTCCCAGTGACTATATTAAACTCTCTCCCCTCCAGTGACTGCAATAAACTCTCTCCCTCTCTCCCAGGGACTATAGTAAACTCAGTGCCGGCTCTAGCCTTTTGGGGGCCCTAAGCAAAATTTCATTTGGGACCCCCCCTTCCCTAGCTCAGGGGCTCCCTAGCAGTCAGAGACCCCTAGTGGTCGGGGGCCCTAAGTGACCCTTGTGTTGCTTATGCCTGGAGCCGGCCCTGGGTAAACTCACCTGTGCTGTGAAGAGTTCAGCCAGGGTAATAACCTGTTATTTCAGTGGGTTGACATTACAAATACGGTTCTCCAAACTTTCCAGGTATTTTTGGTAACATGAACCAAACTGCTTCAGATTATTATTATTATTATCTTTGACCATGTCAGGCATTAGCATTTTTCCTCTTTGTGACGTTTTTCCCATTTTTCATGCAGTTTCTTCCCATTGTCTCTTCTGCAGTCACATGTTAAGCTGCCAAGATGTCTTTTATTAAATGACAAACGTGTTTTACTACATTGCAGTCATGTTAGGAGTTGAATGTTTTCATCCACTGTAAATTAAGAAATATTAGCAATTTATAATAGTATTTTAATTTAAATGTGTCCAACACACACATCTCTCACTCACAACGTGTAATGTCATTTCTCAATCTAATGTTCATGGTATGTTAATACAATCATAGTTAAGTGATATAGTGACTGAAAATCAATAGTATTTACAAATGTATTTACACTAAAGTGCTACACTAATATGATGTATATAAAACAGATAATGTTAAGTTGATATAACGTACTGAGGTGCATTTAATTGATTCCCAATATTTGGTTTGGCTAAAGAGAACGTTGACTGTTAATGTCTGCTGACTTATCACATGTTTATAACTACAATAAACAATAAACTACAATATAACTAGAATTCATTATGTAAATATTTCTATCTATGTTGTACAAAGCTCTAAACCTACTCATATTTAATCTGAAACCCATTCTGAATTATTTCTCAGGACTGAATTACTGCTACACTTCATTTACAGCAGGTCTATTTAACCAAAGACATGATCTCTGGGATGAAACAAATTATGAACATATTACAAAATGAGCGAAAATAAACCCCAATATTAGTGAACTGCCACTTAAATGTAATGTGAAAAACAATTGACCATTAATTAAAAAATCCATCCCTGTGATACAAAAAGTCTGAAATCTGCCATTAATTAATTAACAGTCTTTTCTGTTGAGCTGATTGGCTCCACTTCATCAGTGTTGGAAAGTTGTGACAGTGTCTTGGAACTAGTAGCGGAACGTTTCCTCTTGATACAGATGAAAACACACAACAGACTGATCCCCAGAATCACCAGCGGAACTAAAAGGCTTAATCGTCTGTCTCTGACTCCTTCTAGTTCAGGAACCCAGCTGACGTCCAGCTTGTTGTCCAGACTGAGGTGAGAGGCGGTGCAGGTGTAGTTGTGTTTCTCATTCAGTTCCTCTGTCCTGACCTCCAGAGTCTTCCTCAGCTGGTACGTCCTGTCTCCATTGGGCAGCACCTCCCCCCCCGTGAGGTCCTGGTCTGCTATTGGTAGACCGTCTCTCAGCAGGGCCAGGTTGATGTGTCTGGGGTAGAAACCAAACGCCAGACAGCTGACCTTCACACCACCAGACACGGCTTTCTGTATGAGCCGGACTCTGGGACGCACTTTACGCATCACAGTGCTCTTCTCTCTCTCTAGATAGACCTTCAATCCGAGTATGCAATAAGGTAGATTAATATGTTGAATCTGCAATTTCACAAAATCCAACTCTATCTCTCCCCATGGTAAACGTGGTTCTCCAGTGTAGAATGAATAGTGGGTCATGTTGAAAGACAACCCATCTGAAACGGTCCCATCGAAAGAGTCTCTGGCCATAGCGAGGACGGGTTCCCCGTTATCATTCATCTCACAGCCAGCCATCCTTTGCTGGACATGAATACCATCTGTGGAATTAAAGTAACGCTGAAGGTTGGATGATCTCGTTTTCATGTCATTGAGCATGGATTTGAACAAAAAACGAATGTTTTCCTGAGAAATTTTTCTGTCCATTTTGTCTGGTTCATTATGTCCTTTTTCTAGGAGTTGATGATCATTGGAGTCATAGTAACCAACTTGAATATCATCCAGCATCACCACAACAGTGAACTCAGGGAAAGAAGTTTCTCCTGTTATATATGTCATAAGAGCCCAGAGAGAATGAGATCCTAAACCTGAAGAGAGGATAAAATAATGTAAGTGAACTGTTTAATTTTCCACGACAAGCTTCCTTTTTTAGCTCTCCTGATCAGATAGCGTGTTTACTAAATACCTCCATGTTCCCAAGCTCCTCCCAAGAATTTACAGATCTCAACTGTTCAATGGCTCTCCTTAACACCTAAACATCATTTGATTCTTTAGCGTGTTCTTACCGTACATTTTTACACTTACCTGCAATGACAGCAGTGTAACATAAGAAAACAAATAAAAAGCCAAGTGTTGTGCCCATGGTTTTAAGGGCGCTTTTTCAGTAGCTTCAGGTTTCTTGTTTCTGAGCTCTGCCAGACTTTCACACTATCTTACAAAACAATGCCCTCCTTGAATGTCAAAGCAGTCAAACCACTTCCTTGGTGTGACGTAGAGACTGCAGATTAACACTGAAGGAGTATATGTGGTGATAGGAGAGAGGTGGAGAGAAGTCAAGGCAGGCTGGATGTAAATCTGGAAACTTGAAGACAGATAGCCAGACAAGCAGGTGTGTATGCAGGCCATCATGACTCCTTCCATCAGTTTGTTCACTGACACGGGCGATTAGTTCTCCTGGCCTGTCAAATTACAGATAAAGTCTACACGGGACCCTTGGGACTTCCAGCTCTGACGTCACCACATGAAGTTATGTAAACCCGCTACCATTAGAGTGGAGGTTAGGGGTGGAGAGGTAAAAATGTAACATGCTGTAATGCAAAACACCTTACTGCTGACCTGCTCATGCCTTTTGGGGATTGCAGTACAGTGGATTAATTAACAAAATATTAAAATATTGTTTTCGGATGTAGGATTTAAAAAAAAATCTAACAATACTCCAACACAGGTATAAATGTACCTTGCTCAAAATCCTTCCTAACTGACAAACAAACAAGATTTAATCCTAAAATAAAAACCAATTGTAACTTCCGTTTCTAAGTTTTTAAAACGGAACTTTTACTATTACCAAATGGCCAGGTACTCACAGTACTTGAAGATAACTGTTAAATCAGTTTAAATTATTCTGCGTTGATGTTAGATAAAACCACACAATTAATTTTTCCTGGAGTCAGTACAAACTTAAGATTGAAATGTTTCTGAATGTCATTAAAAGCCAGTTGCACACTATAAAGGGAATAGGGGGCCATTGGGGACACAGCTTAAAAAAGTTGCTACATTCTTACAGTAGTAACCTGGAAAGCAACATTATTTTAGACATTTAATGTTGTCAGCACGAACTAAATGACTGAAACAAATATATTCTGGTTCTTCACTTTCGCTTCCCACTACTTTTATAATGATCTACCCCATCAGAATACAAGATAACCAGTAGAATAATTGGCCACATATTAATTTTTAGGTTGTTCTGAGACAAAAAATTATAAAAAATGGTTTGGGGAACTGATTACAAGCACAAAGAGTGAGTATAAGGCCAGATGTAAAATCCATCAACTTCAATGTAAGAATCAGTCTGTTCGTAGACAGGGGCTGCTACATCCGTTATGTTTAGTAATTGTACAAGATACACACCCACAAACACAGGAAAAGGAAACACCTTGAAAACACTCCATTATTTATTATACCAACTCGGCCACTGTAAAAAAAATAAATGATCAATTCAATATCATCTTTCTCAATTTGAAAAAAAAAGTTATGACTCCATTCATTGCTTCATTCCATGAAAATGTTTTTTTTTTTAGGAGAAAGCAGTTTAGTAGCGATGTCAGATAAGGTCAGAGGGTAAAGTGCATAAGTGAAGGAACAACAACACTTCTAGGGGGTTACGAGTCAGGGAACAGGGAGTAGTGGCTAGGGTCCGAAGGCTAGGGAGAACGGGGTTAGGGGTCAGCTTTTGGGTGGATAGAATTAAAACAACCAATCAGAGAGTGATGACACGCCGTCCGTGTCTGCAATATCACCCTAATCCCTGGATAGTGCACTACTGTCCACCAGGGTCCAAGGGTGCACCACGCAGGCAACACACTGCATAACCCCTGATCACATGACCCCTCGTCAGGTGACCCGAGGGGCTGCTTGAAGGCTCTGCTTAGCAGCTGAAACATATAAGTGGAATAACACCAATTGTAGAATTTTACCAGGGATTTTCATGGAACATAGCAATATTTTTAATATTAACCCTGAAGAAATTTCGATTGTCTTGTGTCATAAGCCCCCTGTACTGATGGCGTTATCTGAGGGATTTTCAAGTACAAAATAAAAAGTATAGTGTGAGTCGCCCCCCCCCCCCGATAAGAATGTCAGATAGGACTACACTGTAAATGTAAAAACAAGCAACTGAGTAAACCAGAGTAACAATTACATAATATGTCGTTAAATGTATCATGGTTATAACACCTACGGCAAAAATCCCTTCTTATAAATGTAGAATCTTCACAGGTCAGAGGTCATACACAAGTCCCAAACAACACCCTATTCCCCATTCGGTGCGGTACTATGTTGGGAAGAGGGCTGCATTCGGGAGCCACCCAAAAACACACAGAGGCTATACACATTGAGAGTAGGAATAACAGGTAATAACAGGTAAAACATGGTTATAACAGGTGTCTGCTCCAACATCGTATGTAGGACTTTAATACTGAGTAGTAACAATAACCTGGAGAGTCTGATCATCATGATTTAGAATTAACTTCTGTCCACACTGTTCGAAAACTCCTAAAATATATCCAGACTCCCTTACTAAATCCAACTTGCTCAAAATATAAGGTTTGTTCTATGGAAAGGCAAGTCTTATCTTAGAAATCTGAAATGCCCATTCGGGACCCCAAAATACCCTTGGGTTTGAAAGAAAGATTCAGAAAATATCTAGCCTGGGTATGGGTCTGTTTCTGCTAACGTTCCACTCCCAGTGAGGCTAAACACAGGGCACAAAGTATACGGAGTGGAAGCACAGGACAGGTCTAGTTTCAGGCTATACAACATCTTAATGTTCTAATTGTCAAAGGCTTTTTTTACACAGGCAAATCTTTTGACCAATCATTAGCTCTGAAAAATGTTCTGCTATAACTGGCACATTACACGGGTCATACATTTCACAAATTTCCAGCACAAAGACAAACCTTACAAAAATTGGTATTATTAACAAACGGCAAACGATAAGAAACTCTAAATGGGGAAAAACGTCTACTCCTTTACATTGATTACACCACATCTGAAATTTGTCAGAAATAAATATATTTAGTGGTTCTGCAGTCAGTGATAAAAGATAAATCCCTTTCAAGAGAGGTAGGAGACTTGCGAGAACTAGGGTTTACGAATGTAGTTACTTTACTGTGCTTAATCCAGATAAAGTGGTCGAAAACTCCCTATTCAGAGTGAAAACATTCCTTACCTCTCTAACTGAGAAGTCTTGTTTAGAGTACTGTAGTCAGTCACTCCTCCAGATGTGAGAAAGAGGGAAAGAGTTGGCACAATGGTGTTTCACTATGTTTAGTTTTGGAGGAAGTTCCTCCTAACCGAAAGTCAGTCAGATTGGAAGTCCAGCTCAGTTCAGGAATTGTGCCTCAGTGTTCAATGTCTCCTGCTGCGTTTTTGAGTTTAGGTGTGATCTATTATTTCCTGATTATACCACATACACCTAGTCGTAGCCATGGCTTCAGCTGTTTGAGGTATCTCCTAAACAGTGCCTTTGCCATGACAGTGTAAATTAGGGCATTGAGTGAACTGACAACAGTTTGGAACAGAGAACTGAAGTGTGTCCTGTTGGTATTCTTCCGGTTTCGCTCCGCTTACGCCCGTTTGGTGTCTTATGATCACGGTCCAAGCGTTCTCCCCACGTCGTTACCTGGCGTTGGGGCGGCCCGGGGGCGTTTTCTTCGAGCCTGGGGGCATCGTCCTGCCCGTGCCCTGGTGCTCTGACAGCCACTGGCGACAGATATCCTGCATGACAGAGTCTCCGGCACCCTCAGCCGCCAGGAGGACTTCCTGAACCAGCGGCCCGGCCCTGGACACATCCAGTTTCACAGCCAGCAGGTAGGCCGCTCGCAGCTTACTCACCTGCAGGTAGGCCTTAATCTACAAGGATATAGACATTTATCAACACACTGCAGGTAGGCCTTAATCTACAAGGATATAGACATTTATCAACACGCTGCAGGTAGGCCTTAATCTACAAGGATATAGACATTTATCAACACACTGCCGGTAGGCCTAAATCTATAAACAGACATTGTCTAGTATATTACACTGTATGTTATATTGGATTCTGTTTATTATATATCATGAATGGAGGAGGTGGTGACCTTGGTCTCGGTGCTCTTGGTTTGCTGAATGATACCCTCCAACTCCTTCGCCTGAATAAAGACATCAAGACCCGCAACAATTTTTAACACCATCTCCGAACCACAGTCAAGGTGAGCAGGGCTGCGAGTAGTAAACTGAAATGTGGTGAAGAGGTCAATGAAACGCAGGACCCTGTGTTGACCTCATTGATCCTAATTTAACAAATCAAATCCATGTGGATATTTGGCAAGTCCATAAGATTTATTTATCATAACAGTGTGGTTATTCAAGTTCTATTTTGATATTGGTGGTTTTCACTGCATTGCATTTAGAAGACTTTATATTACAACTCAAGTTGTTTCGATGAAGTTCCAGTGACCTCTCCGCCAATGGACTGACTGAAAGATGGACAGGTTGCTTTATTTATTAACAGCTTAATGTGAAAATGCAAACGGTTTGTCTTGAAGGAATTGCTGTAACCAACTCACATCAGTGGGCCCCTTGTCTGCGATGGACACACAGCTGAGGACGATGGTGTCGCAGTCGTTCTTGGTGCCGGTGCCCGACTCGCCCACACACTTCAGCAGCTGCCGGACGGCACCGTACTGCCGCTGGCGCATCAGCCTCTGGCCCGCGCGGACATACACCACCAAGGCCTCCAGCTGGAAGTCCTGAGGGTAGGAAGAGCGGACAATGCTGAAACACTGAACCAGAGGAGAAATCCCTGAGACAAGGGAAAATAAATGATGGAAAAGGGGAGAGCTAACAAAAGAACACATTTAAAGGATTAATAATTGATGGCCACTGGGGAACGTGTAACTGTGGTGGAGTACCGTGTACACGCACGCACGCGCACGCACGCACGCACGCGCACGCACGCACACACAACACGCTTCTATGTGCACAGCTGATGGCATCTCTTTTGTAAAACCACATGGCTTTTA
>JACXGI010012573.1:9641-22576 GCA_016801175.1 Esox masquinongy | reverse complement strand
AAAATCACAATATTCCCTCCTTGATCATACAAAGAGAGTACGTAAATTAGTTCCAAATCGGTTAAAAAAAGTTTACATGGGTTTGATTTGATACAGAGGGAGAGATTTATTGCTTGTCATTGTAGACATGCAAGTTAATCAAAATAATTGATTTCTCTTTCGGACAAGTATTTTCTGCTATTGGTCAAGTAAAAAATCGGATCCTCAAGTTAATGTCAAGCCCGTGTGTCTGTGCGTCTGTTCGTCTGTGCGCGCCAGGGTGGGTGATTTATTTACATGGTGGGCCTCAGGACTACGTGTATGACCGTTCTCTTCATCTGCTGCTTGGTTGTGTTTTCCTCATTGTCTAGGGATGACTTGCCTTTAACAGCCCCCAAACACACACACCTTTTATAGATCCATGCTCCTTATGGCTACAGACTAGAAAATCACTTCAATAAGGCTGGATTTTTTATTTTAGATAGCAAGATTATGAATGCATGAATGGTTATGGAGTGATTGGAATTTCAATTAAATGGAATGACTTCATGCAGTTTCCAGGAAATTGGATTAGCAGTATGGGCATGTCATATTATAATATTTGTGGAATGAATTTGTTTATTTTGTATCTCTGTGGAGGAAACAACACAATTGCCTGGGTTGCTGCCTGGCTTTTTGTACTATTCATGCTACCCATGATAATGCAAACCTAAGGTACAATGCCCTCTGCTCACATCCCTAAAATGTTTCCAAATGACAGCAGTTGTGTAATTGGGTATTTTGATCAAGAAATATGCAATATTACGATGTCCATTTTAGATGCTTTAACATCCAGAAAGGGTGTGATATCCATACCGGACAATTAGGCTTTTTGAAATGGCATGCCATGTTTTCACTGAAGTCTTACATACTCACAGACTTTTGCATGTTATGTTCAGTCTCCCCTTAATTAGCGTTATTTCTTAAACATGTGTAGACTTTCAATACTCATAAGTTACCAGTCTGGGTTATATTCTTCCCCAAGGGCAACTATAGACAAACATATGAAGTCATTTTATTTGCCATACTGTTAGGCATCAAGGTTGAGATTATACTTGCAAATATAATGTCTGTAACGCCCATTTTCTGAAGAGCATAAAACCTGTGAAACCAGTGGTGTTTCTGCATTCAGCTGGTAGAGGTTACTTTTGATATAATCTTTAGATCTTCAACTGAAACCTTGTATAAAAAACAGTCCAACATGAGTGAACAAATTACAAATTTTGTATTTCTATTTAATTTAATAATTTGAAATTAAGTAATGTTTTTCTAGTCAATCCAGCATGCACACACTCTTTAAATATCATCATTTTGCATACAGTTAAAAAGTTACATAGCTGCATGAAATTGTTACCATGCTAGACTGCCTCAGCTCTTCCCTGACGGTGATTCTTAATAACCAACATGCGGTGGCTGACTCCAACTCCACACCCACTCCAATCTTCTGTGCCTTTACGCAATAGTAGGTATTTTAGAAAAACGTTGTTAGTCTTAACAGAAGGCTAAATATGTCTCATTGGTGGTGATGATGATGAATCATCAGAGAAGTCTACAGCTCCGGAAAAAATTAAGAGACCACTGCACCTTTTTCTTTCCTTTCCAAAAAAGTTGAAAAGGAAAGTTTTGAGTGAGGAACATAAGCGTTCAATTTGCAGTGGTCTCTTAATTTTATTCCTTCTGTTCCTCACTCAAAACCTTCCTTTTCGACTTTTTTGCAAAGGAAAGAAAAAGGTGCAGTGGTCTCTTAATTTTTTCTGGAGCTGTATATTCTCTTAGATGAAGCTGAAGCACACCTAGGTCATGCAGGAAGTCAATGAATACAGCAGAATGGCTGGCAAGCTAAACATGTAACATTTTGGAATAACCTAGTCAATGTTCATGCCTATACTCAATTAGGGATGTCATGATGCCTGAGAAATTTCCAGATTCTTCATACTATTTCAATACCACAGCAAAGAGGTTGAGTACCTCAGCTGTGTATTTCTTAAATGAACCGTTACTATTAAAGCATATTTTATTCATCTGTAAGGAACATTTAAAAATGTAGAATCAACAAGTGCATAAAACGTTGGCCTTTTCTCAGTGCTTATGTCTGTGGTCAAACTGAATTCATAATGAGATTAGAAATTGTCTACTTGAAATATATAGATATCTATGCCCGTGTATCTGTATATCCCTTATTTGTTTTGTTAAATTAAATGGTTGAATATTTTTGTATGAAATACACTGCAGTGAGCACCTTGCAATTAGACTAAATAGACATTTCTGAATAGAGCCAAATGTGTACTAACGTGCATGACAAAAATCATGTGTTTAGTTATGCCATTGTCAGTTCGTTTTCCCATCAACACAACATTATCATAGATTAACACATTAGGCTAGCTAGGCTATATATTTGTTGCATATGTCAATGAAATGAACTTCAGGTGTCAGGCTAATGAAGTTGAGGGGTTATTCAATTGATGTACGAATGTATCCTAATCTGAATGCTCTACTGCTCTGACGCTAACACAGACTGTTTTGCCTCCAAGCATATGCTCCCACGTAGCAGTAAGCCGTGAGCAAGGCATTCTCAGTTAAAGGTGTGAACAATGCAATTTCTGGGAGTTAACTTGTCAGTATTAGAGAGTGGGAGTGAAATGTTAACCAACCTCTTTACATTTTTTCTCCACATTGCACTCCTGCTGTTATGTTGACTACTTCAGTGATAGGAGCCTTGGACTAGTGATGTCCATGCTAAAATACGTTTTATCTTAGTTGCAACCTCTAACTACCTCTGACTATAGCCCTGAACATAGAGGCTATAACATAGCAAAAAGCTGGTTATATTGTTGTGATACGCTATAGTTACCAGGGAAACAATGTGACAACACTAAACCAAGATACACCAACCCATTTTCTGCCTTGTGATCGCTAGTGACAGTCAATGTGCTGTGTATACACAGTAAAGATTAGCCAGCTCCTGAGGCACAGCAAAGTCAAGTCACAGGTTAGGTCCTTTTGTTAGGAACACAGCATCAATGAACATGTGTGTTCTGTCTGTAGATATGAATGGTCACAGCATCATGACGTGTTGTTGTCGTGTGCCTCACTTAATGTTACATCAGGAATGGGCTTCTTTAGCTTGTTAGCTGTACCTCTGATGTGATCAAGTCAGACACAAAAACCTCCGGCCTGCAAGAGTCAACTTAGTCAATGATGACAACCGCTGCCCGACGTCAGACACTTCTTTGCCTTTGGCACATGCCCAATAGAAGCAATTTTGCAATATCTTCCCTTTGGAAATGGATTTAGTTTTTGAGCAATCTCCTCTGTTCTCCCTGGGTGAGGTGCACGTCTGGACACGTCCCGGCTGTAGTCAGATGCATATTTTCGGGACGCTTGCTACTCGTGGTTACAAGTCTCAGCACTGACACCTTAGTTTCTTCAGAGGTATAATTAGTAGTGTTGCCTACCGTAGGGATTGATTGTGGCCTAGAAAGTGTCTGCTGTTCTGTGAATTAAAGCACTGCAGAGGAGTGTACTTTATATAGGCCCAGCTTTTTATCCGCCTCATTTATTCTTCTATGTAGAAAGCGGTAATTTTGTGGGTTCTTTCACATTTGACACTCCACTGCACCCTTTGGTATACATATTATTATGTCCTTTTTTTGATACTTAAGCCACCTATGATGGATCACTTCAAACATGAAGACCGATGTCTTGGCTAGATGTCTTGGCTAATAACGAAGCACCTAGCCTAGATCCAATTTGAACTGTGGAGTACTGAAAACATGTATAATTACAGCAACAGAATAAATAGCTCCCAGCTCACGTGAGCTGTATGGAGTACTTCCAGGTTAAAAGCCTCTAACCTGCTGCAAGGTCCAAGCCAACACGCATGAAACCATACTGTTTTTGTAACTTTGATTTTGGATTGGAGCTAATTTGCTCTTTCTGTGCCAAGCGTGCAGTAGACTTTACCGGTATTACCTTAAGAAGATAGAACCAGCGCATCCTGTTATTGGGCTTGTAGTGAAAGTGGCCTAATTAATGTTGTGACGTGATGCCGTCAGCTAAGAGGTTACTCCAGTTAGTCTGGCCTTTCACTGACCTACACCACCCCAAGTGTCAGAGTAGGACTGCTGATCTATGGTCGGTTTGGCAAGTCTGTGAATCAGCATTGCCCTTAGCTTTTAGCCTTCTTTATATGTTCTAATTACTTCTTCATGTCTCATGTTGTTGAGGGATTGGCAATAAGGAATTCCCTTTGTCATGTCCCAGAGCAGTTCGACATGCAGGCCCCAGCCCTGGCCAAGATACGTTTTAATTATTATTTGAGAAGCCAGTGTTATGCGAACAGTAAAACCAGCAGATTCTGTCCGAGTTCTCCAGAACTGTCCCTCTTTCTCTCTTTTGTCCCATTCTAGCTCCATATTTGTTTTTCTCGATGTCACTCCTGCATGGTGTGCATGTCTGAAGGCAGTTCCCCATTAACGATTAAGTCCCCTGTAAACCCGTCTCTGTGATGTCGGCTGAGTTTCTGTTCTGTATGTATTGTGAAGTTGGCAGAAGATGATCTGTGGTATGGTAGGTATGATCCTACTTCTCACACCAGTGGAGCCACATTCCAGACCACTTTAGTGCTAACATTAATTAGCTTATGAATTGAATGAAGACACATCGCCAGAACGTGTCTCATGTGGCCCACATAGCCAAGACCTGGACTTCTATTTAAAAAAAAAAAAAAAAAAAACAGAATTGAATTAACCGGAAAAGTGTCATTATGTCCAACGGTTTTGTTTAGCCTCCTAATGACAGTTTTCTAAATAAACAGTGTGTCATTAGATTGCTGGGTTAGAACCTGCCTGACAGTGTTAAGCTAAAGTCCCAAGGTTTCACAAATGTTTAAGGTCTGCCAAACAAACTGTAGCCAGAAGATTTTCTCATAATTTGGCATTTTTGTCTAATGCATAGCCTCAAGATAGGCATGACACAACCCTAATCTATTGTTTGCCCCCCCCCCCAAGTATTTGAAGTACATCCTGTTTGTGTTTTTACTGGAAAACCGTAATGCTCTGAGTGTGGTGGCGTCCCAATTTGCACCGCTGTTATGTATATAGTCTACTACTTTTGCCCAAAGTAGTGCACCTCATAGGGAATAAAGTAGTGCACCTCATAGGGAATAAAGTAGTGCACCTCATAGGGAGTAAAGTAGTGCGCCTCATAGGGAGTAAAGTAGTGCGCCTCATAGGGAGTAAAGTAGTGCGCCTCATAGGGAATAAAGTAGTGCGCCTCATAGGGAATAAAGTAGTCCACCTCATGGGGAATAAAGTAGTGCACCACATGGGGTATAAAGTAGTGCACCACATACTGCTGCAGGCAGTATCTGAATCCTGGCCAAGTCCTTTAGCATGGCCGCTATGCCTCGCCTCAACCTCCACATCTGTGCCCTGGAGACCAGAGAGACCCTTGGTTGGGACTTGAAGGGCCTGGTTATATTTTCATCTGTAATTTGGGCAATTTACAGGATGTCTTAAAGCTACTCGCAATTAAATGGCAAGTTATTTTTGGTTATTTTTGAACTTGGTTGGTTGACGCTGGGGTCACTCATCACCCGTGTTTGGAAGCAGCTGGGCTAGCAGCCTACGGAAAATTACAGATTTGCGGTAACGGCACCACTGACAGTGCAGCTGTTTCACTGGCTACTTTTGAGGCTTAATTTGATTTTTTTTTTTTAAATGTAACCAGGAAGTCCAGTTAAGGAATGATTAATCTCAATTCCATGATGAGCAAAATGGCAGCTTTCTCAATGGTTTTGATGTGCTCATAGTCAGCTGCTGGGGTCAGACATTGAGTTTATAGGTTCACTGTAACAGTTTGGACGCGCTGCCCTAATTAGGTTTCTGAGGCCGGGAGCTTGTCCTGACCATTTCAGTAGTGAGAGGCTGGAACTATGTTTTTTATCTTTCTATGGTTCTGAGAAAAGGATAATGACACAATGGCGGAAGAGGGAAGCAGAGGTCCATTCTTTCCCATTTAGCTCATGTGGCCGGCAGAAAGTCAGGGACATGGACTTTTAAAGCTTAACAACTCTAGTCACGTTAAACTCCTGTCCCCACTTATTACAAGGTCTTATGAGAAACATCCTTCCAGTAGTGTTGTGAAAGGCCATTCCAAGGTCCCAGGGCTGGCCTGCACTAACAGTACAAGATAAATGACGTTTTCTCCCTCTCTCTCTCTCCTGGAGGCAGCATTTTTCTGTCGTTTCCTCACTGTGGCTGTAAATAATCCCTCTTATGGCTTCCAGATGTCCCCTCTGTACAGCCCATCGCTTCATAGATGTGGAATCTCCTGTCTCTCTTTCTCTTTAAATTTGGCATTTTTCGCTCTCTCTCTCTGGCTGCCTTCCCTCTTTCTCTCGTCTTTCCTTTGTCTCTATTCATTATCTCTGTCTTTCCTTTATCTGTCTTTATCTGTCTTTCCTTTATCTGTCTTTCCTTCATCTCTGTCTTTCCTTTATCTCTGGTCCTTTCTCTGTCTTTCCTTTTACCTCTGTCTTTCCCTTATCTCTGGTCCTTTCTGTGTCTTTCCTTTTATCTCTGTCTTTCCTTCATCTCTCTCTTTGCTTTATCTTTGGTCCTTTATATTATCTCTGGTCCTTTTATCTTTCCTTTCATCTCTGTCTTCCCCCTCTGTCCCTCTCCACAGTACTGGTTTCTGTTGGGTAGAGTAAATATACATTGGCACATATTAAGGGGGACTCATTGACATGAACACACACATTTGTGCCTACGCACACATACCTAGGCCTAGACACACACACACACACACACACACACACACACACACACACACACGGGTGGAGCCCTAGGGTGATGCCTGGTTACCATATTGAGCCTGACATTTTTGTTTCTTTAGCTGAACGAACACAGTCGTCTATACAGTAGTACTGTGTTTTTCTTCTGCAACGTAGCGTCTGTAATATAAACTACCATCTACTAATGGAGTTGGGTCTGTCTGGTAACCAGCAGCTGCCCAAAACCAGTCCTTTGGATTTGTTGGGTCTGGCTGGTAACCAGCAGCTGCCCTAAACCAGTCCTCTGGGTAAATTGGGTCTGGCTGGTAACCAACAGCTGCCCTAAACCAGTCCTCTGGGTTAGTTGGGTCTGGCTGGTAACCAACAGCTGCCCTAAACCAGTCCTCTGGATTAGTTGGGTCTGCTTGTGTTTTTCCATTTTCGCTGCATGTATCCTGACAGTCACAGATAGCGGGTGTTTCAAACCAAAGAAATGAACGTAATCACACTACTGCTAACAGTAAACACACTCCGTTTGACAAGCTCTCGCAAAACCGGGTTAGTAGATAAAGACGCCCAGTCAAAGGCACCGTTTGGTTGGACATTGACGTTTACGGTGCCACAAACTGGCTTGCACAAGGTTGCTATGGTTTAGTCCACCTTTATGTTATGACGGTTATTAAAGCTATAGACAGGAATGTAAGCCCTTTGCCTGAAGCTGAGTTAAAAGGGAATGACGTCACAAGGTACATTACTCCAATGTTGGATGAATCAGCCTGTGATCCTTGGGTAAATTTGAACGAGACTTGTGCTGTGGGCGTTTGTGTCCCCGGGGACAGCTTGTGTCCAGGCCTAGTAATTGTGTCTCGTTGGGAAGTTCCCACCCATGGTTCCTGCTTATAGAGCAGACTGATCAACAGTGTGGCAAGTAGTAAAACAATGTCACTGAAATGTAGGCTAGGCTATCAATTGACTGCTCGTATTTATTTCCCAGAAAGCAACTGGTATCGTGTAAGGATTGAAAACCCAACCCTATGCAACTGAGACTAGGGTCTGGTTTCACTGACCGTCTCTTTTGGCAACTTCAGTGGGATGGCACATAGCCTAGGGGTGAAGGTGAAGGTGGGCCTAGTTGATGGAAAAACCTGCCACTTCTGAAAGATCTCAGTGGTCTCTCGCTGGCTGCTATTTAGAATGATGAGGTGGCGTAATTGGCAGTGACATTGTGCCTCTCTATGGCACAAATGCCGTCATTGGGACTGTTGCACAGGGTCAAGGTTATTCAGGCTAGTATCGCTAGCTCTTTGTTTTTCAGGTACAGTCCTAATGAACAGTCTTTTATACCCTGCTGTCGATGTCATATTTGAGTTCCATTCTCCCTCCAGACCCTTTGTAGTTGTAGACTAGTTTGCGGTGGCCTGGCTTTAAGATAAAAAAAACAAAACAAATGCTCGTAATCTCTGTGGTTTTACCAACGCTTACCTCACTTCACCCGCTAATCAGTGAGGTGCAGTCAGTTGAACCCCCACCACACACACACCTCCCCATATGCACACACACACACACACACACACACACACACACACACACACCAGTTTAGATTTATAGTGTCAATACTCAGCGTTCACAGCAGTTACTTGAAGAGTGTCTAATATATGTTACGCTTGCTTATATTGAATAAAAATCTAAATGCAATGAAGTGTTGATCTGAAATAAAATATCCCAGATATTTTGCATAGGCTACATCCATATTCCCAGACATATGAAATCCATTGATTTTGGCTTTATGAATTCCTTATTTACTGAAACTCAACAAAACCCTTTTATATTGTTGCACATTGTTTTATTTTTTCCTGTGCAATAGAAGTAAGTCTCTATAGATGCTGGTGTAAGGTCAGTAGGTTGTTTTATTTTGTCAGTGGTTTGTAATTAGCGCTGGGATTTCCTTGCCTTCACTGAGAAGTGGTGTGGAAGCTGTGTGCCAACCAGGGCAGGAGGTGGAGGGCGTTGGGAGGGGATCTGGGCTTTGAGTTGGCTGTCTTTCCCCTTCTCCAGGCCCGGCTGGGTCTGCTGCCATGTCAACCAACCGGCTGGCTGGGAGACCACAGAGAAAGGAGGGAGAGCTCCCCGGCTGTTTGTTTTATTTCAGCAGGCATCTCCCCTTTTCACAGGGGCCTGTGTTTCAGAGAATGTCTTCCCTTAACAGGATTTGATTTGACTGATTGTGTGTGAAGTCATGGCAACTGGAGGTGCTGGTGGCGGTGGTACCGTGATGTTAGACCGTGATAACGGTCATGAAGGATTGGAGAATGGCCCGGTCTCCACGCTGTAAATGGAGGCTTTCAGCAGTTTGTTAGGATCCCCAAAAGCGATCGCCGAAAGCAGCAGCCGCTTTGCCTGGGATCCATGCAGAACTGAGAACATGACCTCATACGTCAACAGACAAGTGCAACAACAGAACATTTCAAATGACCAGACGTGAATAGATGTGTAATTTGTCTGTGGTAAGGGAAATGGACTCTTGTGAAATATTCGTCAGAAGTCCAGAAATGATTGGTGCAATTTCTTCCAAGTACTTTCCGGTTGTGGGAAAAATGTGAAGTCTTATTTATTAGATTGTAATCACTGAAGGGACATGGGTCACTCCTACTGGTCACACCCTGAGCTATTAAAAGACCTGCTTCTCCTCCCCTCCATATGGGAGCGTTGACATAGCAGGCTAACCTGTCAGTAAATTTCGTTTTGTGTCTGGTCTGGTCCTGTCCTGTTCTCTGTAGATATTGCTGGTCTGTGGCCATCATATAGAAGCCCTGATCTCCCCTGTCAGAGGCCCAGTGAAGGGAGACCAGGGCTTCTCTATCAGCCTGGATTATGATAATGGTGCCATGGAGGAAGGGATGGATGTGTAGATGAATGTTGAATAGTTTGACCCCGGGTAAGTCAAAAACAGTCTACTTTAAGGTTATCACAGAATCTAGTATAAAGGAAGTGAATGAATGGCCTTCCTCCACAAAGTAGGGAAATGCTGCTTGTGTGTTTGTTTCAGATTACCTTTGCGGGTCACATCACTAACCCTTACTGGTCCGCTGTGAACCAGATTGCGAGGCTAGGTGACACATGAGGTTAACAATAAGACAATATTTTCTTGGTTCCCTCCAAACATCTGGGCTAGTATGGTTCACTATAAAGATCTCAGTCAGCAGTCATTCATAACTCCTGATGAAACCTATAACCCCCCCCCGCCCCAGAATGTGACTGACGGGCGTGATACTCCCAGGGCCACTTGCTTTGTGTCGCTCAAGCGAAACATGTCCTTTTCAGATGTTTTATGAATTGAATCTTTCTGATGCCCAACCATTCACAGGTCAAGTTGAATAAATGCAAACGTTTGTATGAAAAATGGCGTAGCCTAGACAATATTTATGCATCATTAACTTTTGAACGAGTACCCAGAATTCTAACCTCTCTGTCTCTCCCCTCCGGCAGCCAAACCCTTCACCTCCAAAGTGAAACAGATGCGCCTGCACAAAGAGGACTTTGAGATCCTCAAGGTGATTGGACGAGGGGCCTTTGGAGAGGTGAGCTTTTTTTTTATATAGCTTCATTTATCCAGGTAGCTTATTTGAACCTGAATAGGAACTTTGCAAGGCATCAGTAAAGGAAAGTCATGTCAAGTGTAGCCTATGTATGGCCTAATGACACAGCTCCAGAGCAATGCATGCCATGACCATATATTTATTTTCAACTGTCTGGCCAGTTGTTGGTGTAGGATATTTGAAAGTTGGTGCACCGTCTGTGTAATCCCAGTGTGAAGGCATTGGGCGCTGAGCTACATGCCGTCTGCATGACTCAACATGTAAAAGAATCCTTTAATATCTTCTTCCTCACCAAGAAATAAAATTGAAAGCATGCAAAATGGATCTGAAACGACCCCTTATTGTTGCAGACACCCGCCCCCGGGCCCTAATCAAGCGAAGTATCGGAAAGCTTTTTGAATAGCGTTTGAAGCGAACCCCGGTTAGCTGCTCGGTTGGCGCTCTGCCCAGTGCTAAGGCCCCTATGACCTGTTTCAGACCCTTTTTATTGCACTTATATTTCACGGGGAGTGAAAGAACAACATGGTTCTGCCAGAGCACCGGCCCCTATGTAGCCCAGCGCCACCCGTCTGGGCTTGGAGTTTCTCTGGCTCTGATGTTAGCTGGGCTACGGCATCATGGTTGGCTGCTTCTTATTTCATTCATGATATAGGCCCCTGCGCTACACTCCATCTCCTTCAGCACCTTGAAGTAGGCCTCAGTGCTTCCTGTGTTGTGTCGGCAAGGTTGTGTGTTTTGTATTGGTTGAACTTCATGTTAATCGATTCTACTGAGTTAACTAGAAAAGCAGAAACAAAGTAAGGTAATGATCGTTGAGTATCTTTTCAGGGATCTAGTGGTTGGCAAGGTAAAGACAAGGCTTAATCCTAGATCCTGCTAACGGTTAGTTTGTTTTGATTCCAAGGTATCTCCTGCTACTTGACCTTCCCAGGAGTGGTTTTGGTGCACTCTGGTCACATGACCACTCCTTTGAAATTGCCAAGGTCCTCAAAAAACATTATGTTTTAAGAGTTGCTTCACCCCGTCTTAGACATTTATCAGACATTCATCACATCCTTGAGACATTTTGGCCTTGAAAAGCTCCTTGGCAGCTCTGGCAGAGTGTTTCGGGTCATTGTCCTGGTCCATGATGAGGTCCAGAGGGTTTAGTGGCATGTGGTGGTATCTGAGCAGACAAGACGTTACGGAACACTTCAGACTTCATCCCTCCGCTGCCGTCAGCAGTCACATGAGGTTGTAAGTCAGTTCCTTTTTTTCCTCCACATATTCCTCTTGCCTTCTCTCTGGTACATGTTATACATTTTATTTCAACTTTTTTCCGTAATTGTGCTAGCTCTTCGGTACTTTTTAGGCCTTTCTGTTTCTGAGGCTAACTAGTGTTTTTGCACCTTGCAGTCCAGCCTTGGATGTTCGGCTGGTCTCCTGCAGATGGTAATGGCTGACACATTGAGACCTATTTCTTGGAGTGTTCCTCATCTGTCAGACTGTTGTTTAGTCTTTCTTTTTTTTCTTATTGTGGTGAGCATTCTTTTGTCATCCACAATAGTCATCTTCCTTGGTCTACTAGGTTGTTGGCCATTGCTAAGCTTACCAGTGTTTTCTTTGTTCATACTGTACTAAAAAGGTTTTGGCACGGCTAATATTTTGGCTATGCCTCAATTTATTCATAATGTAAAAAAAGAGAGATTCTGGTTTTTTGGTATGTCCACTAAGGATAGCCTACAAACACACACCTACCTAATAAGAAAAAATTGTTAAGCTAATTGTGCACATACTTTTAGTCCCTTAAAATGAGGGGGACAGTGTACCAAACATGCTTTAGTTTCAAAATGGTTAAACCAATACAGAGAAAAATACCCTGAAATTAAAGCCGGCAGTTGCTATATTCATTGTATCATTTTAAATGCGTGGTGCAGGAATGCAGAACTAACATCAACAAAAATGCATCATTATCCAAATACTTTCACTGTAAAATAAATATTTGTATACATACTGTATATGTAAAATTTATTTTTATTTTATTTAGACGATTCCCTCATTGTTTGTTCAGAAATTCTCCTACTTTCAACTTATGAACCCAAAGTTCCCCTGTTTTAGAAATCCCAGTAGGAGAATTCCAGAAATCAGAAGGGAATAAGCAGGGAGGGAGTATTCAAAATGGGATTCCAGAGAAACCTGTGACATTTGGGGAAAGGTTGTGGAAAATGTGACAATTCTACAGAAGAGCAGGGAGCGGGGAAGATATGTGAACAGTAAATGGGTGGAAAGAGGACCTTCTTGAGCAGGATATGTTGTTTTTTTTTCATCCTCCTATTGTCAGCTGGGAGAGAGATGCCTTTGCGCTGTAAGAGATCTTGGCATCTGTGCGTGACGTTTGGGCTCTCCTGATGAAGGGCTTTTATATCACTACAGCATAGAGCAGCCAGCCAGCCAGCCTGGATGTCAGACTCTCACACATGCCTCCGTACTGAAAGCTAAGAAAACGGAGGAGAGTACGCTATACACAGGGTTACTGCCAAGAACTGCCCCCCCCCCCCCCCCCC
>JACXGI010012572.1:0-22472 GCA_016801175.1 Esox masquinongy | reverse complement strand
TAAAAACTAAGGGAGGGTGAACACTGTACTAAAAACTAAGGGAGGGTGAACACTGTACTAAAAACTAAGGGAGGGTGAACACTACTAAAAACAAGCTCACCATCCATTTTTACATTTTGGGGAAACAATGAGATAAATCTATTTTTTATTCCCATTAATCATTAATGAAGTACAATATATTCTGCATATTGGAGAACTACAATAACTGCTTTAATGTATTTATTTAATGCATAGGTTGTTGGTTTTTCCGTAAAATAATTCTAAGCAAAAGTGAAGAACAATAAGTGTCAGTTTGTTCCTTTGCTGCTGGTGTCAATGAAACATACAAGGTGAAACACTGCTGGATGACGGTTGGCTACTACACTATAAAAATAAATCCACCTCACCAGAATCCAACACGGAAATCCATCATGGTGCCAGATAAATAACTCCCAGTCTTGAATAGCCTCCATTCCTTGTAAGCCTAAATTGGTTAAAACTGATCTAACGATTTAATTTGTACCCACTGTACTGCATTTAACACTTGTACACTTTGAATGTATAAAACGGGCATCAGTGGGGAACTGAGGACACAGACAAGACTTACAGTGGAGGGGTAGGTGACGTCAATGTTGATGTCACTTGTCTTGAAGGCAAATCGGGTGAGACAGGAGCCGTAGAGGCGAAGGGAACAAACTGGAAAAGAATCGAACCCAAAAGCCATTCATTTAAAAGCATTATACATAATTACGGCATACCAAATTTCTACCACTTATTTTACCCCCTTGGGAACCTTTGCCATTCAACCTACGGATGTGTTTCTTGATGGAATCAGAGTTGTGCTCATGTTCCCAGTCAAAAACTAGCATTTTTTATTAGGAGCAGATATGCTCACACGCAACTTCAAAAGTTTATAAACATGTAAATGTGATGCTTATCGTACACAGTGTGATTGTCAGAGGATTGATTTTAAATGCTAGACAATCAGCAAGGCAATGTAAAATATCAGAAAGCATCATGTGCTTTTTCAGGGTCATCACTCACTCACTGTTAATGGAGAACAGTTACAGTAATAACAGTTTGCATTGAAACCAACTCTCCCCTTACAGCACACTCAAAATACTTTTGATCACCAGCTTATAATTTTCAAAATATAAAAAAGCAACGTATGTCACAATGATTCCATACACTATTAAGCGCTTATTTTCACCCATGAAAATAAATTGAGTGAACTCAAAAGAATTTGAGCAACCAGAAAAAGGATGGTATTTAACTTGCCAGTTAGTCTGCCAGGATTTGTTTCAGAAAAGACCATGTCTTATATTCCACTCACACAGCCTAAACGCCATCAATTTCACCATGCCATGAATTATATGGAGTTTTAATGTACGCAAAGGGAATTGAGGCAACCAGGCCAATACACTTCTTTCCTGAAACGGACAGAGACACTGGGGTGAACCAATCACAGTTTCACAGCCTGGCTTGTTGACATTCCTGGATGGGGAAAGTCAAAAATCAAATAGCTGAATGGATAGACAGTTTACCGGCAGTACATATTTTTTCTCTTGCTCATTTCCAGAAAAGATAGTCAACACCAAACTGTATGTTCATTTATGATATTACACTATGCTATTAGTAAGCCAATGAATGCTGGCCCACACTACGAGGCTGCCACTGCCTATCATCCATGCACTGGCACAAATCCCAGCCAATACGTTTATATTCATGGTTTTCTTTCAAAAACTAAAAAAGTTTACACAATGTGTAATAATACAGTTTCATTCATGTCCAGAGTTATTAAGCTAGTGCTTGGCTTGCAACTAGAGTAGAACATTCCCCAACACGAAGCCAATGAGGTTCTAAAGGTAACGTTAAAAAAGGTTGTCCACTCACAAAAGTCGATCATCAGTAGTTGGCAAGTTTCCACTGTCTCCCTGCTTTCATGCAAATACTTTTGGTGAGATCAGAATATGAAAATAACTGCTGGTAAATAAACATTCCACTATAACTGCAGATAAATTATGGAGAAGTCCTGAAATCCATTTTTGTTGTCTTGCTACAACTTTTCGATTTTGGTACGCGTGTTTGCAACAAACACCACGTCCAATGCTTTACAGAATCGTCCATATTCTGGCATTTTGACATGGCAGTTTAGAGTGAAGATAAGAAGACAAAAAATGGAGAGCTGGTTACCTGAGAGGTGCTGCTGTATGATCGCCTCCATCTTAGTGACCACTTCCTGGCGCACCAGAAAGTCCAGGTCGGAGATGCCATGCTGTTGGGCCGCGTGGATGACGGCGGCATCAACAGCTCGGAGCTGGGCTGCGGATGGGGCAGGCAGTGACCTCAGCTCATTCTCCTCCTGCTTCTCCTTGAAACGGCACAGGAGAGCCGAAGGGTACAAAGGCTGAGTTAATCCAAATCCCCTCTAATGGCCTAGGCAAACTGGGTAGTTTTCTTTTTAATTATTAGAAAATTTCTGAAAACAAATAAAGTTGCTAACTTTTTCTCTCACCATGATGTTTTTCTTGTGCCTTTTCTCCTTGATGTGTTTGTGCGCCCCCTGTACGTTCTCAATGTGCACAGAACACAGTTTGCATAGATACTGGTAGTTGGGATAGTCCGGAGACTGCTACAGAAAACAACAGAGAGAACACTGAGAGACCAGTAATATGGGTGCCTTGCACCTCAGCCCAACATAGACACGCAAATGACCCAGAATGGTTTACACATCGCCACATGCCCTTCCTCAGCTTAACTGTACCAACCAGTACACCTGTATGGAAGCATTTGCATTCGTTATGTTCCTCCACTTGTTCAGGTTTTTCCGTTCATTTGTCACCAGTCTGTATGTCTTGAGCTATAGAGTATTAGCATTGATACGGTTTTGCCTGTTTTTTGTGAAGGTCCTCAGCAAGCAGCAACAGTTCGATAAAAATGAAATATAACCTGAAGACTGAATTTGCTTTAAGAGTGCAATATTGGCATTTAACAGTTCACAGACAGAAACAAACATAGTTTCTTCTCACCTTGATCAGTCTATGTATGTAGTCTCTGTAGAGGCGCTCCTCAGCCTGTCTGAGACCCAGCTTCTGTTCAGAGGTCATGTTTCCACCCTGACCCGCCTCAGTGACACTTGACCCTACACCAGTGACCTCCACCATATCACCTGCGCACACGCACATACTTCATTTAAATACTACACAAATATAAAATACACGTAGGACCAACTGGACTGGCTGATACTCTGTCTAACAAAATGTCTGTAGACAATTAGAATGTCACACAGATTTATTTTCTTTCCTATGTATAAACCAGCCTTATCATACACACGTCACAGCAGTGAATGACTGCTATGGTAATGAACAATAAAAAAGAGTAAAGTATAGAATAACACACCAGGTGACTTCACTGGACCTGGTTTGGTCTGTAGAGTAAGGCATTCTTCAGATGAGGAGGCCACCGTAGCCACCCCTGTTCCTCCACTACCAGAGTTGCATTCTGTAGCCAATGGGGGCTTAGAATCACCACCCTGCTCAGCCTGCTGGTGCTGTCCTCCCAGTCCAACCTTCCCCTTCACCCTCTCCCCAGAACTGGTCCTCCCAGTCAGTCGACGAGGCTTCACTTTCCCTGGGTCTTGAGGGCTGTTTGTGGAGGCCCTGGATGTTCCTGTCCCACGCTTACTGCCTTGGGTCTTGTCATCTTCTCTGGCTGTGGTGTTCTCCTTGGTCTGACAGGCCATGGCAAGCTTGGGGCCAGGGCTCTCTCTCTGGCCTGAAGCCTCTTTTAGGGGACTACTGCTGGCAGAGGATGAAGCTTTGGCTCTGGCCTCGCAGCGAGAGGGCTTGACTGATTTTACAGGGGAGGTCGTCTCCTCCATTCCTTGATCCTGTCTTCTTCCTCTCTCACTCGGAATGAAGCAAACTAGTAAGTACTCGGTTCAGAGGATGATCTGAGGCTAGGAAAGCAGGTAGTCCAATGAAAACCTGGATAGATTAAAATAATTTATTGTTGTCATTGCCTTAATCGACCCTAGAAGAGTAACACAGCTTAACCTATTAAACAATTGCACATTTGCTACAGGTTAAAAGAATTGAGAAAGTAACTAGTAGCAAAGTGTTGGTACAATAAAGCAAAAGCCTGATCAAAATAAAAGCTAGTGCCTAAAAACAGGGAAAATACAGTTTGTCCAGTTAAGGAGATTTAAAAACTACAGTAGCTGGCTAAGTTTATTGCAAAGAGACATTAACTATGATGAAACGAAAAGAGTTGAAAAGCTGAGGAAAAACACAGCTAAAACACTTGTGTTTCTTATTAAATGAAACTCAACAAATCCCGAAAGGGGCTATCTTCTATAGAAGAAAACATACGGGACTCGTTCCAATAAGTATTAACAACAGATCGAGCTGAAAATGTCGTGCAACTATCAACCCGACTTCCAAGTAAAATGTTTGTTTGCTAGCTAGCTACATAACTCAAGTGAAAGTAGCTGATAAATTGCTAGCCAGATAGTCTGCTAGCGGCTACGTACAGTACGCTTTACTACTGACAATTGTTTGACTAGCTATACTGCTAGCTAGCAACCTAAAAACCTATGCAGCTCAGGCACGAAAACATTTCCGAAACGAGTTCACAATACCTTACTGTATTAATATGCAGGTTTTAGCACCCCAAAATTGTGGTTATATCATCTTCATCTTCCTGCTTTGTATTTTGGTTTTCTCATCCACGGCCCTGATCAAAACAGCTACCATAGCTGGACGCCATGTTAATATCTGGACAGGGCATTATGGGTATCTTTATTAAAGTGCAGCCAGAGGGCGCATACTCCAAGCAGTCGACTGTACCGACAGTACAGGTTCTTCTGCTTCAGCCTGAAAGATTTATGGTCGAATATTTCTTATTTACAGTAACTCAAATCAACGTATCATTATTGTGTTTATAAATGTTTATAAACTTGCTCTCAAATTACAAATTTCACGACAAAGTTTGTTCCTATTTAAATCAGACACGTCTTGGTTCACAGTGGATTGGTACCTGTTTCTTTCGGAGTAACCAACCATTCATCAAAATTGATGTACTTATGGAACTACCCGTGCATCGCTTTGACCAAACCCCACACTTAGAAGGCATAAAAACTCACTGACAAAGTTGTTTACGTCGTCAGTATCGCGCTCTGTCAAACAAGTGCTGTTCTGGTTATTAGAATTGTTTCTGTGCCTATGTGAGGCGTTTAATTTGCTTCCCAACAACAAAAATACTTTATGTCACCGCTCATTTCACTTCAATGAGCAAGATGTTTTTAGAAGGTGACGTGGGACAATTGACATTTTCACCCGTTTACCTTATAAAAAGGAAACATCTGGCAACAAGCCTCATTCTTAAACTAAATCTAACATAGTAAAAAAAATCTCTATGTTGTCTACCGAAGAGCCTTGACATTCAAATTCTTGGTGCGTAAATGTACTTGGCGAAATGGCAATTATGATTGGGTCAAATATAGATTATAGTATTCCTGTTACTGACCACAAGCAACAGCGTTGGAACATCATTTTAAAAAGAAGTAAAGTACAGGTGAGCATAGCAATCTCAAATGGCCTGTTTAGGCCAAGGAACGTGTGGAAGACACCATAATAAAGAATAAAAAATCAAAATGTCCGGCAGATCAGGAAAACTATCCAAGAGGTAGACGTACGTGATGGATGTTTCAACGACAACAATCTTAAGTCTTCACAATCTGAACTAGACTACACTGTAAGGTGCAAACTAATTTAGGCTCAAAAACAAGATACCCAAACTGTGCAAGGTAGGGTTTGAAAGAAGTTCCGAAATTCCATCCCGTTGCCCACGGTCGGAAAGCTCTACTTTTTTAACCATAATTTCTGACATCTTTCAAGTGGTCATGTTTGGGTCGAAGCTTCAAATATTATTATTATTATTATTATTCATTGAAACAAATATTTGATTGATTAATTGATTTGATTGATTAATTAAATAACATGGTATCATGGGATTGTTACTTCGTTACTTTGAAACGCACCTCAGTAGAATTGCACTCAATCAATAGTGTATTAAAGGCTATACTGAAAACTCAATCGTGCCATTACTGCTGATTTTGCACAAGTTAGCCATGGAGCAAGATCTGCTCAATCACCATGAAACGCCAATAAATGAAAAATTTCCCGTCAGATTAGATTTGAATGCATTTTATAAATAGCTTGGAGCTCCCAGAATGTGTTCTTTGCAGGGAAGTGCTTAGCAATGAGTCTTTTAAAGTGACCAATTCTTAGAGATAAGATAGTTGTCTCATTCCGATAGAAATCTATCTATATCTATGAATCGATAGAGCTAGATAGATGACCAACAGATAGCTAGATGACCAATTCACAGAAATAGATAGATAGATTACTATCTGAATAAGTTATCTTTATTCATAGATAAAGTATATGACTGAAAGTATGTGGACACACGACCATCACATATGTGACTTGTTGGACATCCCATTTCAAAGCCAATGGCATTTATATGGAGTTGCCACCCCCCCCCCCACACCCCCCTTCTGCGAAGGCTTTCCACAAAGTTTTGGAGTCTGTGGGAATTTGTGCTCATTTAGCCAAAAGAGCGTTTGTGAGGTCAGGAACGGATGTTGAGAATGGCATGGATGAGAAGGCCTGGCTCGCAATTGCGGTTCCAATTCATTCCAAAGGTGTTTAATGGGATTGAGGTCAAGACTTTGTGCAGGGCACTCATGTCATGCTGGAACAGGAAAGTGGCCCCTGACCATTATCCCTCCTCCACCAAACATTACAGTAGGCACTATGCATTCCGGCAGGTAGTGTTCTCCTGGCATCCGCCACACCCAGATTCCTTCATCAGACTGCCAGATAGTGAAAAGCGTGACTCATGACTCCAGAGAACTTTTCCACTCCTCCAGAGTACAGTGACAACGTGCTTTACATCACTCCAGCCAACGCTTGTCATTGTGTATGTAGATGTGAGGCTTGAATACAGCTGCTTGGCCATGGAAACCCATTTTGTGAAGCTCCCAATGCACAGTTCTTGTTTCTGTTCTGTTTCTGCATCTGGAGGCAGTTTGGAACTCTGTGGTGAGTGATGCAACGGATGATAGACAAGTGAGTTTGTGTGGTCAAGCACTTCGTGGCTGGGCTGTTGTTGCTCCTAAATGCTTCCACTTCACAATTATAGCACTTGCAGTTGACCGGGCCAGATGTAGTAGGGCAGAAATTTCATGGACTGACTTGTTGCCAAGGTGGCATCCTATGACAGTGCCATCATTAAAGTCACTGAGCTCTTCAGCACCCCCTTTGTACTGCCAATGTTTATCTATGGTGATTTCATGGCTTTGTGCTGGATTTTATGCACCTGTGAGCAATGGGTGTGGCTGAAACACCTGAATTCAATAATCAGTAGGGGTGTCCTCATTCTTTTATCATAGACGTAGATGGACAACCAACAGATAGATAGATGAGCAATTCAAAAAAAGATTACTATCAGAAGATTACTATCAGAATTAGTCATATATGTCTTCATGATGGACAGAGATGGATAGATGACAAATTCATAGAGATAGACGACTTATTCCTATCTATAGAGATGATGACGAACAGATAGATAAATAACCAATTCATAGAGATAGGTTAGAAATTAATTGAGCTAGAGAGATGACTCATGAATCCATAGTGATAGATACATAACCAATTCATAGATATAGATTACAAATTAATTGAGCTAGATGACTTAGAAATTTATCTCTATGGATTAATATATCTCTAGCTATTGGTCATCTGTCTCTGAATATGTTTATCTAAATAGGTTTTTATTGAAATAAGTCATCAATCCATCTCTATGATTCCATAGAAAAAGATAGATGACCAGTTCATAGATAACTGACTTATTCCGATTGTATTCAATTTCTCTATGAATTGGTAATCTATCTCTATGAATACATAAAGATAGATTGATGACCAATAGATAGATGACCAATTCATATAAATAGACATTTTTATCTGAAAAGTTATGTATTTCTATGATTCCTTAGAAGTAGATGACCAGTTTATAGATAGATGACCAGTTCATAGAGATACAGTTAGGTCCGGAAATATTTGAGACTGACACAATTTTCATAATTTTGGCTCTATACGCCACCACAATGGATTTGAAATAAAACAACCGAGATGCAATTGAAGTGCAGACTTTCAGTTTAATTCAAGGGGTTGAACAAAAATATTGTATGAAACATTTAGGAATTGCTACAATTTTCATACACTGTCCCCTTATTTCAGGGGCTCAAATGTAATTGGACAAATTAACACAATCTTAAATAAAATGTTTATTTTTAATACTTTGTCGAGTGTATTTGCTCTCATGAAGTCTTCTCTTTATGGTAGACTTGGAAAATGATATGCCTACCTCTTGGAGAGTGTTCTTCACTTGGCTGGATGTTGTGAAGGGGTTTCTCTTTACCATGGAAAGGATCCTACGATCATCCACCACTGTTGTCGTCCGTGGATGTCCAGGCCTTTTTGTGTTGCAGAGCTCACCAGTGCTTTATTTTTTTTCTCAAAATGTACCAAACTGTTGATTTGGCCACTACTAATGTTCCTGATATCTCTCTGATGGATTTTCTTTTTGCAGCCTAAGGATGGCCTGTTTCACTTGCATTGAGAGCTCCTTTGACCGCATGATGTAGGTTCACAGCAACAGCTTCCAAATGCAAATGGCACACGTGGAATCAACTCCAGACCTTTTACCTGCTTAATTAATGAAGAAATAACGAAGGAATAGCCCACACCTGTCCATGAAACAGCATTTGAGTCAATTGTCCAATTACTTTTGGTCCCTTGAAAAAGAGGGGGCTACATATTAAAGAGCTATAATTCCTAAACCCTTCCTCCAATTTGGATGTGAATACCCTTAAATTAAATCTGAGAGACTGCACTTTATGCCGTATTCATTATTTAACTGTAACCTTTTTTTGGTAAACAGCCAAAATAACAAAACTTGTGTCAATGTCCAATTATTTAGAGACCTAACTGTAGGTAATACTACTGGAATAGGTAATCTATCTATCTTTATGAATTCATAGAGGTAGATAGATGACCAGATAATAGAATACATTTGTTTCTGAATAAGTCATCTATCTACACAACCGTTTAAAAATTTGGGGTCACTTAGAAATGCCCTTGTTTTTGAAAGAAAAGCAAATTTTTGTATATTAAAATAACATCAAATTGATCAGAAATACAGTGTAGACATTGTTAATGTTGTTAATGACTATTGTAGCTGGAAACGCCTGATTTTTAATAGAATATTTACATACGCATATAGAGGTCCATTATCAACAACCATCACTCCAGTGTTCCAATGGCACATTGTGTTTGCCAATCCAAGTTTATCATCTTAAAAGGCTAATTGGTCATTATTAAACCCTATTGCAATTATGTTAGCACAGCTGAAAATTGTTGTGATGATTAAAGAAGCAATAAAACTGGCCATCTTCAGATGATATGAGTATCTGGAGCATCAGCAATTCTGGGTCCCTTCACAGAACAGCGCAAACGGGTTCTAACCAGAATAGAAAGAGCAGTGGGAGGCCCTAGTGCACAACTGAGCAAGAGCACATATACATTAGTGTTTAGTTCACTGGGTCGATTGCAAGATGTCCTTTAACATCTGTGTTCTTTTGCCCATCTTAATCTTTTCTTTTTATTGGCCAGTCTAAGATATGACTTTCTTTGCAACTCTGCCTGGCCAGCATCCCGGAGTCGCCTCTTCCCTGTTGACACTGAGACTGGTGTTTTTCGAGTACTATTTAATGAATCATGCCAGCTGAGGACCTGTGAGGCACCTCTTCACTTATGGTGTTGAGACTGGTGTTTTGTGCCTGAGTACCTGAGAGACATCTTACCTCAACAAGTGTAGGTTACATTTTTATCAACATCTAGCCTTAACTCCGCATGATTCCACTTTTTCTATTCGAGTCCTTTTCAACCGGGGACTTTTATTTTGAAGGTAGAACTTGAGTAGTGTTTTGTTGTGTCTAGCATCATATAGCCGATAAAATGCTTTTCTCCGTGTTCACATTCCTCTTTATTATATTCAGTCTGAATGAGGCCAAACAAAAAGATTTTTATACGTTTAAAGTTGTTAACAGCAGAGGAAGATTAGTTTCCTTGGAAAAATACAGAGGTTCGGTAAGCATATAACTTTTGCACGGTAGCCAACCGTTGGCCTATATATATATATGTGCCTTTCTTTACCGGTGAATGCATTCTGCAGATTTTCTTTTGTCAAGATGTGTTTTATAAAAATAGAATGTTAATGTCATTAATACAATTATATCTTTGTGATTAAACTTTTGTATTTGGCATTGGTTTACATTGTCTGTATACGTGGCAACTGCTGGATCTGTCTTGCAAGACTAATCTAAAGTAGAAAACTTAACACGATTATCTTTTATAGGCAACTAGATTATCTTGATCATGTGTATTTGCATAAAATGTAGCTAGCCAGCATTACGTGGTTCCTTATTTATTTTGTTAGAGACCCCCCCCCACCTGTAGTGTTGATAGAGTAGATTTGACGTCTTCGGCAACATTAAATTTGTTAAAATTTGGAAACGTTTATGTATTGTTTACTTAACTGTGTGCAGAACTAATTTTATAGACCAGATGTTACAATCGGCTGCAGATTACAATCAGATATGGAACTTCGTTTTTGCGCCAACAATGTTGTTCCCTTCATTCTTCATATCAAAAATATTTCTGACACACCTTCAAATATAGTGCAATCAACAAACCCGCTTGTTAAACCTGAGCTCAGAGAATAAAATATATCTATCAAATGCCGATCGTAATTTAGAATTCGGGTATTACAACAAGTAGGCCTATTATGCAGCTGTCTTTGGTGTGCTTGGTTGTTCATATCTTCTCAGTGCCCTTATCCTTGCCAGGGGATCATCCACAAGTACTAAAAACAAGGATGCCAATTTTGACCCTTAATTTTCTGGGAAAATTATGTTGAATTCCAGGACTTCAAAATTTAGTTTTTTTCCCCTTACATTATTAATGAAGTACAACATATTCATCATGTATAAAAAGAACAATATTGCGTTAATGTATGCAGCCGTTTTTGACAATATTTTGTATTTGATTGTATAGGGTAACATGGGGCAACACGCTCCCCCTAAATCAGAGATGTCAAACCGGTTCCACGGAGGGCCGAGGGTCTGCAGGTTTTCGCTCTCACCTTGTACTTGATTGATTAATTAGGTCACTAATTGGTTAGTTTCTACCGTCACCTGGTTGTTTAAGTCTGAACTGGGAACCAATTTAAAGGAAAAACCAAAAACCTGCAGACACTCGGCCCTCCGTGGAACCGGTTTGACACCCCTGCCCTAAATCAATGTCTGTTTACTGAAACAAAAAGGAAAAGTTTAGTGATTTTTTTTGTATGTTGAAGATGGTTATGCTTAGGGTGATGGATTATAAAGTAAAATAAATGTCTACAGTTTACAGATTAATTTGTATTTAATAAATGTTTTTTTTTTAGGAAAGGGGCATTTTTTCCAACTACTGGGGTAATATGCCCCCCCCCCATGGGGTTAGTTGCCAAAGGGATTTTAAGAATAATGCCTAAGGGTTTTTAAGAATTGGCCTTGTTTTTTTTACACCAATTACATTTTCCTTACACGCCATTTCATACAGTTAAACTAAACTTATTATCGTTTAAATAAGGCAACGTGTTAAATCCCAGCAGTAAAATGAGATTCAGAAGAAATTTTTTTAATAGCTGAGAAGGTGTGATGATACAGAGGAAATTTGGAGTTGATTAAGACTAGTGGCTACCAAAGGAGGTGTTGAAAAAAGAATGGTGACATTTTGTGTTTTTTTGTGAGAGTTCATTGGGGGGGCATGTTACCCTATACACCAGGGCTATTCAAATCCGGTCCTGGAGGGCCGAAACATTTCTGGTTTTTGTTTCTACCTGCTAGTTGATTGTCTTTAATCTGAATCAGTACCATATTGTTAGTAGAGGATAAAGCCAGAACTGTTTCGGCCCTCGAGGACCAGAATTGAATAGCCCTGCTATACAGTGTCTTTCTAAATAACAAGAATGAAAAATATGATTTGCATTCAGGAACTGAGTTCTTAAAGTTTGTGTGCGTATTGCTAGGGGTAGTAGCAGGTATAATACATAGGATGTTAGAAGGGCCATCTTTTATTATCTGTTGTTAAACCTGTGTTTGTGGTTATGCTTGTCAATGCACAAGCACCCTTTTTGCCATTTAAGCGGTGAAGTAATGCAATCATTTAAAAAAACAGTTTAGCACTATTTATGGTGTTATGTCTTTGTGTCATTTTGTACAGGTTTCCCTGGTGGTGAATGTGGCTAGTGACTGTGGCTTCACCGAAAATCACTACACAGAGCTGCAGCAGTTGCAGAGGGACTTCGGGCCGTCACACTTCAATGTCCTGGCCTTTCCCTGCAACCAGTTTGGCCAGCAGGAACCTGGCAGTGACAAGGACATCGATGCCTTCGTCCGGCGAGTCTATGGCGTCTCTTTCCCCCTTTTTAGCAAGATCGCTGTGGTGGGCACTGGGGCCAACAATATCTACAAGTACCTAGTGGGTGAGTGGATTGGTGGTTGACTGATGGCGGAGCCAAGTATGCAGACAGTGTATTTTTCATATAAACAACTTCGACAGTATTTTCTGTCCCCTCCACCATTATTGGCGCACTTATGAAGATTACCCAAAAAGGCTGTTTAAAATGAACAATTAATGCAATGAGCAACATGTGGAATATATTGAAATTAATCAACTGAAATTACATAATCAACTGAAATTACACAATTCATGTATGAATGTATTTCTTAAATCGTTTGGTATAAAAATTAGCCCATGAAGTTGCACTGAACTGCATAGGCAAAATTTGGACACATGTTGGCCACAGATATGTTTTTAAAAATAAAGGTCGGGGCGTGGGTTAGAGAACCAGTCAGTATCTGGTGTGACCAATATAGAGTTGATCAGGCTTTGAACTGGAAAGTGCTGACATACATGTCCATCCAGAGCATTCAAAACATGGTCATTGGGTGACTTGGTGAGTATGAAGGCCATGGAAAAACAGGGACAGTTCCAGCTTCCAGTCATTGTGTACAGATCCTTGTGACATGGGGCCGTGCATTATCATGCTGAAACACGATAATGTGTTAACACGATCTCTGCAGCTGTGAGGCCGGTTGTACGTAATTCCAATACTGTCTGAAACAACATTGGAGTCAGCTTATGGAAGGGCAGTGTTTCGTCAACAACAGTCCTTGAATACTCCCAAGTCCCAACAGCATGGATTTTTGTTGGGCAAACACACCCAAATCAACTCAATGATTGCTTGGTAATTAGTTGACCAGTGCTCGGCCAGAGCTACAATAAAGTTCTGTACTGTTTGGGGTACTCGAGGACCGGAGTTGGGAACCAGTGTGGTAAAAAATAAACATTTCATTTCTGGTGGCCATTGCACGCTCCCTCGAGATGTGACACATTTGTTGCATTGTGTTTTGCACATGTGACTATATAGTCGTTGCCTTTTACTGTCCTGAGCACAAGGTACATCTGTGTAATGATCATGCTGTTTAATCAGCTTCTTGATGTGTCACACCTGTCAGGTGGATTATTTTTGGACGAACACTTAACATGTATTGTGTTTATATTTTTGTTCAGTGTAGCTAGCTAATTTAACCACTTTTTGAAACACTAAAATCTTTCTCTACTTCTCTGAAATAAGTCAGAACATTTATTACACTAAAACTAAAATAATTTTAAAGCAAACCCATTTCATCAAGTTAATATTTATATTTAATGGAATTTCCACTACATTTCCACTTTTTTCTGTTTTAATTCTTTACAGATGTCTCAGGTAAAGAGCCTGACTGGAACTTCTGGAAGTACCTCATTGATACAGATGGGAAAGTTGTGGATGCCTGGGGCCCCAGCACCTCTGTCAAAGAGCTCCGACCCAAAATAGCTGAAATGGTACGGAATATCATCCTCAAGAAGAAGGAGGAGCTTTAACCAAATCAAACCTCAAGACCTTAGATGACACTCTATTTTGGAGGATCCTATGTAATTGGATGCCACTCCGAAAACACCAATAAGCATCATAGTCCAAGCACCAGATGTTATATACAGTACCCCTCAAAAGTTTGAAATCACTTTTTTTACTTGATTTTTTACTATTTTCATTGTAGAATAATAGTGAAGACATCAAAACTATAAAATAACGCATGGAATCATGTAGTAACCAAAAAATCGTTAAGCAAATCAAAATACATTTCATATGGTAGATTCTACAATGTAGCCACCCTTTTGCACAGTTTTGCACGCTCTTTACATTCTCTCAACCAGTTTCCTGAGGTAGTCATCTGGAATGCATTTAAATTAACAGGTGTGCCTTGTTAAAAGTGAATTTGTGGAATTTCTTTCCTTGCGTTTGAGCCAATCATTCGTGTTGTGACAAGGTAGGGTTGGTATACAGAAGACCATCATTATGTCTGTACTGTAGTAGTCCATATTATGGCAAGAACAGGTCAAATAAGCAAAGAGAAACGACTGTCCATTATTACTTTAAGACATGATTGGCTGTCAGTCTGGAAAATTTCAAGAACTTTGAGAGTTTCTTCAAGAGCAGTCGCAAAAACCATCAGTCACTTTGATAAAACTGTCTCTCGTGAAGATCGCCACAGGAAAGGAAGACCGACAGTTTACTCTGCTGCAGAGGGTAAGTTAATTAGAGGTACCATCCTCAGAAATTGGCAATTGACTGCGCCCATTAACGTTTTATTAAGTTATCTCTGACTGTATTACTGTACAAAAATCCTCATTTGGATGCACTGACAAAACGTGAATACTGGTATGTAAGGCTCACTGCAGATGTTAAATTCCCATGCAGTCTTTTTAATTCAGTTTTTAAGTCTTCAGTATAAATCAACATTTCCTTTAGTAGTTGATGTGTCAGAACAAATTTGTGTCGGGTGAAGTCTGTAAAACTAATTGCATAGTAAGTTACAGGACCTTCAGTGTGGACATTTATGGACAACTAAAGAACTTAAAAACTATTATCTGCAGCTAATGAAAGAAAAGCTGCCTCTGCTATTGTTTTACTGAAAAAAATAACTTCAGTGATATTTTGACCTTGTTGTGTCAAAATATCAAACAAGTTGTAAATCAATTGTTTCACTGTATTTTTATCCTATGAAATAACCCTAAAGTGCCGGGGCTGTGCGCCATCTTTCTGAGAACAATCAACAGTCTTTTTCTGTTCTTTATACAGTAGTCATTTTGCATTGATCTGCCTGAAAAACCTTCTTACATTTAGTGACTGTGGAGTTACTGTTACATTTAAGTTTCATGCTTCATGCTTGTACTGTACATTAATTGGAAAAACAATGTCTTTTGAATGCCTTTATAAAAGTATTTTTTTTGTATACAAAGTTGCAAATGGTACATTTAGAATAGTTAATTTTGGTTTAACTTGCAAGGAAGGTTTTCTCTACTTGAGTAGTTAAATAAAATGTTTTTGGGCCATCCAATAGGAACTGTTTGTGCCAGTGTGGAATTGTAGTGCATTCCTTTGAGATATTTTGTGTTAGTTTATCTTTACATATAATTTTACTGTTCTCTGTTGGTTTGTCCTGCCCACAAGTTAGAGCAGTGTGTTTTATATGTCCAGTACTTCACAGCTAAGGACTGTTTCTGGGCAAGACATAATGCAATGCCTGAGCCAAACAGCATTTAGGGTTTAAACCACCTAGTTTATTATGTGTGATAGATCCTTTGAATTTTGTCAATGGGGTGTTGTGCTTTTGTTGGCCAGAAGAGAGAGCTGCTCTCTTTGTGTGGGTGTGTGGGATGACAGAATGAATACAGAATAACTCGGTGAAGGAGAAACTCTTCCGGCCGCTCCTTGAGCTGGTGCCAAATTAGAACAGAACAGAGCAGAACAGCTTGTAGGGCGGACCACTGTGTGGTCTGGGCCTGAGCTTCTGGGGTCTTAGTGGTCTCAGGAGAGAGAAGAGCCAAATGGTCATGGGTCATACACTTTAAAAAACACACAAAAGAGGATTTGGACAGTGACTATTTCAGAGTTTTCTGAAATTGCTTTTGTAGTTAGGAACAGATATGAGTATCATTATTTTTGTTGAAATAATTTGATCTCTAAGACATTCTGTTCATTGATTGCATTCAACTTAGCCATTTCTGTTAATAGAATTCATGTTTTGCATTTTTGACACAGCAGATGCTCTTCTTTAAAACATCTTACAGTTGGTATATAATATTCAATAATTATATTACATAGCATCCGATTTGGACCAAATCTCGTTTAATAATGATTAAGGTGTGAGTAGTAATTTCATAGATTTAGGCCCATTATACAACCTGACATTAATGTGTTCTGAATGCCAGATGCCGTTGTTTCTACTTAATCTGCTCACTTTGTTATCCAGTTGTCAATAATTTCACATCCAATTCAAATTAATAGTTCATGTTGGGATGAGGAGGAGAGATTCCACCACTATCAGAATGGGGTATTGGGCCTCATCAGTTGATTTTGGTTGAGAATAATTTGAGTGTGTGACTTATTGCCTTAAAAATGCATAGGTTTGTAGTAGTTGAACCATTCCTGGTGAACAAGATAGATCATGAGTTAGGTCATCAGACAGTCATAGAAATATGTTCATCAGTCTCTGTATTGCAGGGGGTGGACAGATGTGTCTGTCTATAGTTAGATAACTCCTGTCATTGTTTTGGTAATAAGTACATTAGTTTGAGTTTAAACTGCAACATTTAAAGTCAAAGATGTCACATTACTACACTAATGAGAATCAAGTTAAGTGGCACAGGATATACAGCTCCGGAAAAAATTACGAGACCACTGCACCTTTTTCTTTCCTTTCCAAAAAAGTCGAAAAAGAAGGTTTTAAGTGAGGAACAGAAGGGTTAAAATGAAGAGACCACTGCAAATTGAACGCTTCTGTTCCTCACTCAAAACTTTCCTTTTCAACTTTTTTGGAAAGGAAAGAAAAAGGTGCAGTGGTCTCTTAATTTTTTCCGGAGCTGTATGTTCTTCTGGACACAATGCAAGTGGCTCAGTTACAACGTTAACCCTTTGCCCTTGAAGAGTCAGCATTTATATTTTGTGTACAGCAACAATAGCAACTATGACTCGACTCCTCCAATACTAATGGAGTGCAATGTACATGTCATGGTTTAATAAACAAGCCTAAGCCACAGCCTTGTTCCACTGTTTCTTCCCCCATAATGGGTACCAACCAAAAGGTAAGTGGTAAACTGCCAGAGGTAAAAAAATGTTTAGATGACCAAAAACTGAGTTATAAAACTGACTTTTTCAGGGAACAACTAATGGGTTAACAATATACAGCTGTTCTGCAGCAATGGAGGTAAATTAAACCTTAAAAGTTGGTGCTAAAAATTCCTACATTCCTACAACTTTTGTTCAGTACATACAAACCCTCTGTCTGTATAAAAGCAGTGTTAGAATAGACAGTGTTGCCACACCCTCTGCAGGAAGTAGTGAATTGCTATCATAAGGGTGAGAAAAAGGATGGTTCCCTCAGTGTGTGACGTTGACTGTCAAACACTGGTGCACACCTAGTTGGTCAGGGGTTCATTCTACAGCAAGATAATACATACACCAGGCTATATCAGAACTACCCTAGAAGAAAACAAAACTACAGGCTTCAAATCATGGAATGGCCAGCACAGTCTTAAACCCGATCAAGCTGGTTTGGGATGAACTGGGCAGAAGAGTGAAAGCAAAGCAAGCTACAAGTGCAACACATTTGTGAAAACCTCTGCACCAGTGTTGGGAAGGACTTTGTGAACAATATTTGATTTCCGTTGTAGAAAGAATTCCACAAGTGTGTTCGGCTGTTATATCTGCAAAAAGTGGCTACTTTGATGAGGTCAAAATTTAGACAAAATGATTCCATTATAGTCTACATTAACACATTAAACTGTGTGAATTTAAAAAAAAATGTAGGCGCTCTAAAACTTTTGACCAGTAGTGTACATTTGTAATTACATAATTATCCAACACTATCCTAATAGCAGCAGCATTAGACTCTATACCAAATACCAAATGAGCTACACTGGACCCAGTGACTAAACGCTGTGAATTCTCTAAAAGAATCCACTGACACGCATAACTGCTTCTCAGAACTCAAATAAATCAAACCTTACTGGTAAGTATGATTATTTTAAACCCACTGAACCCAGAAATAAAGGAAAGTCTGTAAATTCCTCCCATCTTTGTCTGACTCCACTGTCCACCTGCATATGCAGTGCCACTGGAGTGTTCAGACCACATCACATTCTCCATATTTAGCTGTGTTATAGACTCAGTAAGATAATTTATTACATTTTCATAATGCCATCAATTCATACACAATAATCCAAAATGCCCAAAATAAAACATGTTTTTTGATTTTATTGCCAATTGATTGAAAAAATAAGACACAAATGATCTCATATACCTAAATATTCAGTCTATGTATTCAGTACTTTTCATAAGTGCCCTTGGCATGGGTATTCCTCCACCAGCTTTGCACACCTGGATTTGGGCAGTTCCTCCCATTCTTCCTTGTAGATCCCCTCAAGCTCTGTCACATTGGATCAGGAGTGTCAGTGAACTGTGATCTTCAGGTCTCCCAACAGATGTTCAATGGGGTTCAGGTCCAGGCCTTGCCACTCAAGGATATTCCCAGACTTGTCCCAAAGCCACTCCATCATTGTCTTGGCTGTGTGCTTTGGGTTGTTGTCATGCTGACAGATGAATCTTTGCCCCGGTCTGAGGTCCTGTGCTCTCAGGTTTTCTTGAAGGAACTCTCTATATTTTGCTTTGTTCATCCTTACCATTTGACCAGTCTCCTGGTCCCTTCCACTGAGAAACATCAGCATAGTAGAGGGGTAGCAATCATTTTAACTGGGGTGGCATTTTGATTTTCATCTCTGACAATTTTGTTTTGTTTGATGTTTGCTCACACAAAATGACCAACCTGGTCTCAGAATGATTACGCAGACTATTTTACGTAAATTTTAGCCAGGGGATTTCGTAAGATATATTACGTTCAGTAAAATAACGTTAGAGTCTGAATGGGGAAAAAACTGAAATCCATGTTTCAAATTAGCGACCTTCCGCATCCTAGACAGATGCACTACCCACTGCTCCAGTGAGGAACCTGCAAGCAGTGAAAGCAAGTGGTGGTGTCACAACATAAATACGTTTGAAGTGATTTTCTTTGTAATCCTAACCCAAACTTTAACCCTAACCTTAACCCCAGTGCTGTGATACCTAATCTTAACCCTAACCTGAACCCCAGAGCTGTGAGACCTAACCATAACCAAACCTTAACCTAACCTTTTTTGTTTCCTAACCGTAGCCCAAACCTTAACCCTAACCTTAACCCCAGTGCTGTGATATCTAACCTTAACCCTAACCTTAACCCGAGTGCTGTGATGCCTAACTTTAACGATAAAATGCTTTTATAACATATTCTAGCGACCTTGGTGTTGCTGTTACTCATCCTAAATTTACATGTGCAGTGTGGGGCAATGGGTAGGGTGACTGCCTTCTCATCTAAATCTCACTGGTTTGAAACACAGGTCAAACATTTTGTTAATAACTCGTAATTATTTATACGTTTTCATAGCATTCGTAAATATCATAGGTTTGTCTGGCGTTCTTATGTTATTTTACGTTTTAATAGCGCTCGTAACATTTGATACGTTGTAATAGCGTTGGTAAGATATGTTACGTTTTAATAATTTCATTATGTACCATACGTTTTGGTGGCGCATTGTAATGTAACCTAACGTAACGTCACATATCATACGAAATCGGGTGCCATGGATTTTTGTAAAATAGTCTACGTAGTGTCCTGAGACCACGTTGAAAAGACGTACTTTAACTGGCATTTGCATTCACATGTATTTAATTGCAACATTATAATAGATGTGCATACAGCCGATTTATATAACTTTAGATAATATATTGTAGGCTATAATATGTCAACGATACATGCAGAGCTTTTTTATAATTCAAATTTATGACATGCAGTATTGTACGATACTGTCAACGGGTGTTAGGGCAGCACTTATATGCAATCACACGTGGATACTCACTCAACGTGAACAGGCGATTCATTGTAGGTGAGGCCGGTTCTGCTTTATCCAAAGACAATAAGGTAGCTTTTGAGCATGAGCCCTAAACCTTGAAAAGTTACCTTAATAAAGAGAAGCATAGAACTGTAGGAGACAATGATCTGCAAGCAATTAATTAGCAAGTTGAAGGTCATCATGATTGTTGTCCACATTGCATGTAAATGGAGAAGAAATCAAGGCATGTCATGTTACTAAATTCTCCACTCCTAAAAAGAGGTACACTTTCTTTACATATTAGGACCACTGCGTTAGCAGCAACAACAAATAAATATGCTTTTGTCCATTCCAGTTTAAATACACTGTATTCTGTCTACTTTCTATTTCTTTGACAGATTCCATTGCTAAAAGCTATAATTCTGTGTGGAAAAACAAATGACATCTAATGTACCTGCATTGTCTTGCCGGCCCATAGCAACATATCATTTCAACTGCTGCGGCCAGTTTCAAAATTAGTCTTGACCTGAGGGTTCAGAGCTGCAGAGTAGAGTGGGCTACTTCAAAGACTTCAATAGACTTTAAATTTAATTTAGGATAATTGTGCAGCAGGAAATGCAATACTTGGAAAGGTAAAAAAAAAACAAGTTAAAAGCTGTGAATCTGCCCAAGGGCCGTATTTTTGACATGGTCTCCTATAACATGATGCTCCCACCACCATGCTTCAGGCCAGCTCGCGTAAAAGACTTGGTGGTACTGCTTCCATTTCACAGTGATGGAGACCACTGTTAACTCCTGGGAACATTCAATGCTTTAGCAATTTTATTTATAACCTTCCCCAGATCAAAGACACAGAATACATTTGAACTCAATTTAAAGTATCATAGCAAATGCACTGAATAATTACACTGCTCAAAAAAATTAAGGGAACACTTAAATCATGCATCGGGTCTCAATGAAAGAAATATATTAAAAATCAAAATATGTACAGTACATTGCAATTCGTTGAGTACAAAATGACGTCAGAACAGTCAATGGAAACGAAAATCACCAAGCGATTGAGGGCTGGATTCAAACTCACACCGAAAATTAAAGTAAACAGTTGAAATCACAGGCTGTTCCAACTTGCGTGAATGTGACTCAGTAGTGTGTATGGCCCCCATGTGCCTGTATGCACTCCCGACAGCATCTGGTCATGCTCCTGATGAGACGGTGGATGGTGTCTGTGGCGCTACTTGGTGGTGTCAGATGCACTCATACATAACATCCCAGTGGTTCTCAATTGGATTCAGGTCTGGGAAACGTGGGGGCCAGTCAATGGTATCAATGCCTTCGTCATCCAGGAACTGCCTACATACTCTGGCCACATGAGGCCAGGTGTTGTCCTGCACCATAAGGAACCCAGGGCCCACTGCACCAGGGTAAGGTCTGAGGATTTCATCCCAGTACCTAACAGCAGTCAGGGTACCATTGGCTAGCACGTGGAGATCTGTGCGACCCTCTGAAGATATGCCTCCCCAGACCATCACTGACCCACTGCGAAACTGGTCATGCTGGATGTTTTTGCAGGCAGCATAACGTTCACCATGGCGTCTCCAGGCTCTTTCACATTTGTCACATGTGCTCAATATGAACCTGCTCTCATGTACGAAGAGAACGTGGTGCAAATGACGGACCTGCCAATTTAAAGATCAATAATGTTTTTTGTTTGACAGGGGTATATTTTCATGTTTAACTTTGTTTAATTTCACTGGCCAGACACTTGACTTTTGGGTATGCATAGTTTACCAGCTGAAATTTCGGTTTCTGAAAGAATGTACAGGCTTCAAATTGATCAGTGGTTCATGAACTTTTCTTTGACTTTCTTCTGTACCTTTGTAGTATCAATCTATATTTCATTCTAGCTACTGCCTGAATTTGTTTGGAAGGAAGTGTATAATTAGCCAAAACCTAGCTTGCATGTTCTGTTACCCTCAAAATGGAATTGTTGGTTTAGCAAATTTGGCATTTTCTTGTATTTTTCTAAACCTTGACATTCTTAATGTATGGAATTTATACATAGATTTGGTATTTTCTGGTTGTCAAGATTTACATCATTCTGCTAATAAGTCTCTTTTACTGTAAAACCATGTGTATGAGAATGTTGATAACATTGGTGGAAACGTGTGTGACGTCACCCAAGAATGGTAAATACAAAATACACAATATTACAAGAAATGTAATACTATATTTATAATTACAAACATTAAAATATGTATAGTATGTGTTAGTACTGTATTAGTATCAATAGCACTGTTA
>JACXGI010012571.1:0-22477 GCA_016801175.1 Esox masquinongy | reverse complement strand
CACACACACACACACACACGTTGGAGCGTGGAGGCCGAACGAGTCTAATAATTTCCACATGCATGCAACCAAGATCATGACCCTAAACGGGGTGTAGAAAGAGACCTTCAGATATAAATGTGCATTACAGTTCATACAACTGGTAAGAAAATAAGAAGATTAAGAACAGGGAGAAAAACTGAGAAATAGGAAAATAAAGTTATTATGAATAGGGGATGACAGTAGGTTAAAAAAAGCACGGTATTTATTGGCTTCTGTACTATAGGCTTATAACCCCCAAAAGGTTGTCCAACACACAGGAAGACCTATAACCTCCAAAGGTTATTCAACACACTGTAGGCCTATAACCAAAGGTTGTTCAACACAAAGTATACCATGTACATTAAACGGCAGGCCGGCGAGACCACGATCAACGAGTGGCTGAGGTGCAGCTGGCGCACTAGACCGGCTGAGTGCCAATAAAAGAGAGAAAGACAGGAAGAGAGAAAAAGACAGAGGAAGAGAGAGAAAGACGGAAAGAGGCACGAGAGAAAGAAGAGAGCTGTCAATCACAGGTCTTGTTACGGATAATTCCATTAGCCAGCTACTTTGTCAGGGTCAGTGTAATCCTCTGGGCTGGGATGTCATCTCCTGTGCACTCCAGGTGTAAGCCCAGGCCTGGGGTGATAAACACAGGCTACAGGCTGGCCTGGGGATGGGTGGGGTCAGGGCGGGGTCATAGGGGAGCAGCTATCTCTGGAAGCAGGGTGAAGTATCCCCAAGAATTCCTAACCTATCTTAAGCATAGTGGGGAAAATACTAAACTGACCCAAGAACAAAGCGTAAGGGCAACTTCATCCCTCACCACGATTGATGGGGATGATCTTTAGCTACGCGAGCTAAGTTTAGCTGTGTTCCCTTGGGCGGGGGGGGGGTGTAGTTTCCAGATTAAGGCTGACCCTGGACTGAAAAACCTGTTCAACGGTGATCAAGCGGACAACAGACCCGGGAATGCGGTTTTTCCGAAAACTGCAAGTGTGGTGCAGAAATGTGTTTTCAATACATCAACATGGAAGGACATTAAAACAAAGCAATAGTGGGGCAAGAAAAAAAAATTAAAAGGTATAAAAAATAAAAAAAAATGCCAGAATCCTCAGTAACGTTTCTTGTCACGTTAGGACGAGGCCTGTGCAGAGGTAAGACGAACGCCAATCGACATGCGAAGGCAGGAATGTTGAGTTAGCTATGGAGGAGGGGCCCCTCGATCTCGGCATGGCATGTTTCATATAAACCGCTATTGCCATCACACTGTCAAATGTGACATCTACAAAACTACAGAAAACCTGCAAAACCTCCAAAAAAAAAACAGAGCAACCATCCTGTAGGGCAGCAGGACACCCACCTCCTCATATTTACGGTCGGCCTCCTCAGCGATGTGTTTGGCCTCCTTCAGCTGCATCTCCTGGATCTCCATCTTCTCCTCGTCTTTGGTCGCCCTGTTCTCTATGACCTTCATTCCTCTGCGGGACAACACAGGCAACAGGATGGAGAGGAGTCATGTTTTGGGCAAAACAGACATATGAATCACCTTTTTTTTTTTTACATCAAATACTCCCCCCCCCCCATGTACTGCCATGCTACAGTGGTAACAGGGGTGGAGGCATTAAGGAAATTGCTTTTTTCCTTCACTACTTCCTTCCTTCTAGTCAGAGAACTAGAGTGACTGTGTACAATTCCAACTCTTTTCCACCTACCAGCTGTAACGTAGGAAAGGGTCCTAGAAATGGACACAATAGGAGTGTCCACACAGCATTTTAGCCTGGCCTAATTTCACACTTGTACATTTAGACATTAGCCCAGGGCTAGCCGGCCTAGATCTGAGGCATGGCTAGCAGCGACTTTTCAGGACTTTTTCTTGGAAATCTGCCCTTAGGACCCATTTCCAATGAACTGAAGCAGAATACATGTGACTGTAACAGGATCAAGAAGTCCCACCTCTCACTCTCATCTGCAGCTTTCTCTGCCTCCTCCAACTTCTGCAGAGCAGTGGCCAGTCTCTCCTGGGCCCTGTCCAACTCCTCCTCTACCAGCTGGATACGCCTGTTCAGGGACGCCACCTCCGCCTCTGCCTGTTGGAAGAGAGGGTACTCAGTCACAACCATAACCTGTAGCAGTTTACCCTGCATGGTACACTACCAGACCATTTCATTTGACTTGGGGGATTTGACAAACTAGGCTAACTGAGCAGCCGGAGAGAAAGGAAACTGACCAGGGTATGACGTGGAACTGCATATTCTAGGCTTACAGGTGACATGTTCATCAAATTGTTAGCAATGCAAGCAACCACAACAATGTTATACTGCAAAGGATAACCTCCAAATATACTTTTTATGGTTGAAACGCTAGTCTGGATAGCATCCGAGCAAATTAATTGGCATTTTGACTTGTTGGTTTGTTTTTTTATCTTGTAGTAGGAATGTGTGGCCCGGAGTCCGTAGAACTCCTTATAACACTGAACAGTCCAAATAAAAATTTGACTGAAGTAGCTAAACAAAGCGTAGCTTCGCATGCACGGAACAGGAGGCAGCATGTCAACTAGATCAGACTTCAGTCTCCATACACCTGAAACAGGTGGGAGACTGGTGAAGCAGCAGCTTTGAGTAGACGGCGTTGACAAGACATGACTGGACGGCAAGGAGACTCCTGCATTCTGGAATTCCAAGGTTCCCACTGAGGGATTCAGATAGATCTGCCGGCAAAACAATAGAGCTAGTGTTCCACCCCCGGGAGCAGAAGACCCCCCCGGCATTCAGTCGCCCCCCCCCCCCAAATCCCATAAATCTGTTCACTCTGCCGGTCCCTTTTCAGGGTAGCCGTGGAATGCAGTCTACAACATTAAAAACATTCCAGAGCATTTCGGACCAGTTAATACAGCACTTAATTTGTCTCAGTTTAGTCAAAAAAAAAAAATCAATATGACGTGTGTCAGGCAGATTGTTAGATGACTACCAGCTCAGAGAATGTTGTGGTTCTCTACGTGTTGTTTAGCAATAGGAGAGAACAGGTACGATAAGCTCACTCCTCTTTTGTCAACTTCTATAGATTTCTGGCACCAGCCGTTAGCCACCAGTCTGTAGAATGATTGACAGCCAGTGTGCCTGCCCTTTGCAGAACTCGGCCCCTTAGAGAAATATTTCAAAACCTACACAAGCCTTGAGGGTGTGTGCTTTAAATGCGGTATAGGTTAATGTTAGCCATCTTCCTATCACGGTAGGCTGAAAAGTTAGGTTGAGGTCCAGTTGCTCAGTTAATGGTAGTGTGACTTTGGACCGACTGAACAGGCCCAAGGACATTCACACTCAGCTGACAATATGGCACAGGAATGATTAACCGGCTCTACTGACAGATATGACAGAGAGAGAGAAGGACAGACAGAAAGAACACATACAGACAATAGAGTTAGATAAAATGTTGAGTCAAGAAAAAAATTGTCCAGTCGTCAACTATTGTTCAGACAATGTTCATTTCTAATTAAAATAGAAAAGGTTGAATGCAACACGGATATTCGTCATGTAAGAAACCTAAGAAGTGCAGATAATTCATGGAGAACAATTGAATGTAGTTAAAGGCCCATTACAACCAAACATTGAGCCAATGTGCATTTCAGCTAATGTGTAACGACTTCTTCAACATACGTGCTCCGCACACCTTAATTCTCTTGACAGCACCCTAGAGAAGGTGGGCATTAAACTAATTAGCCTACGGATGGAAGCAAGATGAACACGCCATCAGCCAGAATTGGCCTCTGGTGTAGGCATAAAATGCAAGTCTATTGGTTTCATGAATCTCCAGAATTTAAACTTTTCTAGCATTAGAGAGAATAGACCACATCAAGGTCTAGCCTGTTTGCTACAGGAAAACTGCTCGCCGATAACACTGCTGTCATAAACGGACAGGTCTGGTGCTAGCAACGGAGCCCCTTCATGCATATCAAGCGGCCAACACCCACCCTCCATTTTGGGGGACTGTCCGGCGCCCATATCCAAATGTAATAGAAAATGAATAATAGATGATAAATAGTTACTTAGCAGGCTATAAAGAAATTGAGATTTTAGATTACAGTACTCTTAAAAGGTGAAAGGTGATAACGTCGTTATAGGTAAAAAAAAAAAATCAAACCCTACGAGTCAGCATTTCACATTTTCGGGCAAACAGTAGCCATACTGTTTGGATGGACCTTTTAGAACTTAATTAGCAAAGAGCCAGTGTGCCTTGAATTGTATAAACTTCATTTGGATCTCTCCAAGTCGTGAAAGTAAAACAAGCAGTAATTTGGATGGCAGGTTATGCTGCCTCGGCAATATCGTCGCAACTTTTCATCTGCCTATTTTGCGTAAAACGCTCCTGGTGCAGCCCCCCGTGAACTAGTCGCGAAACGGACCTTGCGCTATCTATAATTTTAGCCCTGTGCATGTTTTCTCGGCTGACCCATGCTGCAAAAAAAACATGCACTGACTGTTTGGAAGCCTCCAACACCGACTAATCGGTTTTACTCCAAGCGTCTTACCCTCTCTCTGGCCTGTCTCTCCGCATCCACCTCTCTTTGAAGTGTCTCGGCGCGGTCTTCTGCATCGTCCGCTTGTTGTTGCAATGTCTGAATTTTCCTTTTTACGGCTTCAATAGATGTTATTCCAGCCATTGCTAATGCGTCTATGTAACAATTATATTCAATAGGCAAAACTGCATCAATGAACGCGACGTTGTCGAGATGCCTTGCACGCTATAAAGGCACCTTGAGATTGTTGAGTCACGCCGTTTGTTGTGACCGACAAGGATCCAAATAATATCCTACAGTGTCACGATATCTGTATGCAGTTTTGTGCGGCCTGAATCAAATTAACTTAGTAATTTCGCTAACTGTTTCCACTCCCCAGCTTGTTTTAGCGAACTCGTTATCGGAATTGAGTAGATAAGGTAAAAGTTACAACTACAGTCTTTTCTCCGCCTCCTCTGTTATCTTTCAGATGATGTCACAGGTCATATGCTGGTCGCATTTTAAAGGAAAAGCAGCAGTTTCGAAATACTTGAATTCCTTCTAGGGCAATACTTTCTATTTTTGCTGGACATCTTTTAGTGTTGTATTGTAGTATACAAGCGTAGAAATGGCTAAAATAAGTGTAACCATAAAAATGGATAGACTTGCTTTTTAAAGTGTTTGACAAGAGAGCTGTTTTCTTCAAGCACATTTTATAGTTTATTGAGGAAAGCTGATTTAATAATGAATCCTAGTTAATATTCTTAGGTGTATGTATTTGCTATTTGGACCATACTATTTCCCCTAAAGAAGCCATCAAAGGAACCTAACTAATCACACTGAAAGTTACAGCTGCTCCATAAACTATTCAGACTCCTTCACTTTTCCTATCTGAATTTTAAAATTATAACATTGTTGTCATCAATCTACACAACAGATGTCATCAATAAACACAACAGAAGTCATCAATCTACACAACAGAAGTCATCAATCTACACAAAAGAAGTCATCAATCTACACAACAGAAGTCATCAATCTACACAACAGAAGTTGTTGTATTTGGCCCCATGGACTCCACCAGTTATTATTAATAACTTAAGGCCTCTATCCATCAATGTAATCATAACTATGCAAAAAATCTCGGGGTTATTTTTGATTCTGATCTCAAATTTGATAAACATGTAAAGGCTGTTGTCAGAGGTAGCTTTTTCCAGCTCTGGGGCCATTGCCAAATTGAAACCCATTCTTACTTTCAAGTGTTTGGAGACAGATATTCATGCATTAATTTCCTCCCATCTGGACTATTGTAACTCTTTGTATATGGGAGTCTGTCAGTCTTCCTTGTCTCGACTTCAGCTTGTCCAAAACGCAGCTGCTAGGCTTTTAACCGGTACAAAGAAGAGAGAGTGCATTACTCCTGTATTGGCCTCTCTCCACTGGCTACCTGTTAAATATAGGATTGATTTAAAGGTTCCTTAATTTGTTTTTAATGTGCTGCATGGATCAGCACCCTCCTATATTTCTAACCTCCTCATCCACCGGTCTTCCTCCAGGACCCTTAGGTTTCTGACCTCCTCATCCACCACTCTTCCTCCAGGACCCTTAGGTTTCTGACCTCCTCATCCACCGGTCTTCCTCCAGGACCCTTAGGTTTCTGACCTCCTCATCCACCGGTCTTCCTCCAGGACCCTTAGGTTTCTGACCTCCTCATCCACCGGTCTTCCTCCAGGACCCTTAGGTTTCTGACCTCCTCATCCACCGGTCTTCCTCCAGGACCCTTAGGTTTCTGACCTCCTTATCCTCCCGCTCTTCCTCAAGGATCCTTAAGGACCCTTAGGTCTTCCAACCAATTGCTTTTGTGTGCTCCACGATCCTGATTAAAGTTTAAAGGAGACTGCGCCTTTTCTGTTGCTGCTCCAAAGTTGTGGAATAGCCTACCTTCATATATTAAGTCACAACATTTTGAAATCCCACCTTAAGACCTGTCTTTTTTCTTTAGCATTTGAGTCTGCAAATGGGTAGGAAGTTGTGTTTATGTCTGTCATGTCCTATGAAAATATGTTTAGTTAGCTATATGTTTTATGTATGGTTTTCCTTTTGCTGTCCTAGACACTTGATTGTACAGCACTTTGGTTGACACTTGTTGTTTTTAAATGTGCTATATAAATAAATTTGACATGAATTGACTACACACAACACCCCAAATTTGTGCCAATTTATTGAAAATAAAACACTGAAACATCTCATGTACACTGTGATTGTAGTGATCCCTGGGCCAGTCTTGAGGACAGTCACTGCCGCTGAGAAGCATCCCCACAGCATGAGGCTGCCACAACCATGCTTCACCGTAAGGATGTTACTGGCCAGGTGATGAGCCATACCTTGTTTTCGGGCAGACACAGTGCTTTGCATTCAAGCCTAAGAGTTTGATTTATGTACGTGAGATATTTCAGGTTTTCATTATCAATAAATTTGCAAAAATCTTCTGAAAATGTGTTTTTGTCTTGTTATTATGGGTTATTGTACACACAATAACCCATAACCCAATATTGTAAATTAGTTGGCATGGTATATTGCAAATATGAATCATCACTCTAATCAGCAGACTATGCGCATAAAAATATTAAAGATAATAAAATGTTTTATTCAAAATAATTGTTTTCTGTTGGGTATTTGTAATATCAATACATTTCGTGATTACATTTGTAAACCTCTGTAACGCTTTTGCCTTTTGTTCCTAAGAGGAATTTAAATTTAAATTATCAGTTTATTTATTATCTAGAATTATCTAGAATTAAGTGTAAGTACATCACAGGTGCTCTTATTCAGACAAAGTTACTGTACCGGATTAATTTAAATTATACTGGCCCAGTGACTACAATCAAACCCACAGCCCTGGCATATTGTTCAATTAGCAAAGGCTTTACTAATTGAGGTACACAGGACTATTTAAAATGAGATTGTGTACTTTAGATGATAGCTACCATATAATGTTTTTGTCCTCAAGTATTATAAGACCATGTACTTGTTAAAAGTGCACTGTCTCAAATCCTGCCTTTTAATCAAAGAAAAGACTTGTCCCCTCACCCCTTCTCTTACGAAACGGGATCAGAATAGCATCAGCTAGTATTATTTATGCAATAGTTTTAGCACATATAAAAACACACTTTTGTTGCCAGCGGTTTAGACATTAATGGCTGTGTGTTGAGTTATTTTGAGGGGACAGCAAATTTACACTGTTATACAAGCTGTACACTCATTATTTTACATTGTAGCAAAGTGTCATTTCCTCAGTTTTGTCACATGAAAAGATATAATCAAATATTTGCAAAAATGTGAGGGGTGTACTCACTTTTGTGAGATACTGTACATGGCTGCATTTGCAAGTTTACATTTAACAATTTATTTAAGTGTATCCAATGTGATCACATGTAATACAATTTAGTCGTAGGGGTCCTTTAATAACATGTTCTGAGGAGAAAAGGAGAAAGAATGCTTTGTCCAAATAGCCTAAAAGGATGGACTAATTGTGAAGCTGTGAGCGTGAACTGGAAAGCATGACTTCACTTCACTATAAACAAATGACTGCATTCCTTCAAATCTTTTCCTTCTTTGGTAACATTATAACGTTAACAGGCATCGGGTGTGCTCCCTATCCTCCAGGAATTTGAAGTGAAAGACGTGTCCCAGGTCCGAATAAGTTCCCGGTGAGAAGAAGATGGAAAAACTGAAGGGCTTCCACCCTGCAGGACAGGAGTTTGACTAGCCCTGACATAACGGTGGTTGGCAGAGGAGCAGAAACATACTTGCATGCAGGTTAAGTTTAAATGGCAATTGTGGAATGCTTCTTTGTCACAGGTTGTCTTGTTAAGTTGTCCCATTAAATGTCATGAACGGCCTATGACGGCAAAATAATATACTTTTATTTAACAATGCTGTTCAGGTAACTTTACCTTTAACGTGTACACTGAATCATAAAACAAATCCAGTCCAAGAGCTGCCTGCAGCATAATATATTTTGGCCATGACCACCTGGCGTGAAGAACGAGAAGAGCATTCCATTACTGCTAACCATTCTGACACCATGCTGAAACATGGGAGATGGTATTCAACCGGAGTCAGCCGAAGCGTGGCCTGGAGAACACAGTGATCAAAGAAACCAAGTCAACCTAGGAGCTATTCAAACATATTAGAGCTCTGGAGAAGAGTGTACACTAAATTACTAAAATGTCAAATGTAATTAGATTGTGCAGCATTCACTTCATGGTGCTGACACGCTTAACGATGTGTTTGCTAAATGTGATACCCATCGAGGTTTGGCACATTCTCAATGTGGCAGCTGTGAACGAGCCAGGTCACTTGTTCCATGGAGCTCCTTCTGGGGTCGAGGGAAATGACAGGAGGGAAGGTGCGGTGGACTTGGGGAGCAACAAAGTCACCTTTCTCCTCAAGTCTGCGCTTGTTCACTGCTTTGCACAAATCTAAAAACAATTCCTTACAAATCTACGAGGAAAGCAAACCAGTATGCACTCTGGAAGGAGGGTGAGATAACTGCAACAGCTCCTGGGAGATTTGACTGATAGGTGCCTACCGCCCACAGGTTATATTGCAGTTTTGCCCCACCAGGAGGAGACAAAGGGACCCAGGGCCTGAGCACCTGACAGCCCAATAATATCCATCTGAGGGCGGCAATGGTGTAGGTTTGTTTTGTTTATTGTGTGTGGAGGGGGGGGTCAGGGTCAATGGATCCCAGGATTTTCACTCTTTTCCAGGGGGGTCACATTGAGCTGTCTGTAATATTGGGGGGGGGTCATGACCCCTCCGTCCCCACCTAAACCCCTGGTGGACGGCATTATATGACCACACGTTGTGCCCACTGCAAGCACGCTGACACTCACAATTTCATAGCCCAGACGGGTTGTTTACTTACCCAGTTAGGGGGGACAGTGTGGCAAATTCCTAAATCCATATGAACTGTTTGCTTTTACAGGTGGACTTATGGCAATAACTTTGGGACTGAAAGGAGTTTCAGTCACACCCTCAGCTGACAGTCTTATAACCTGACAAGAGCCACTGGCTTCTCTAGAGCCAGTGGCTCTTGTCTGAGTACTGCACTAATCCACTGCCTCAAAAGCATTTGTCCACGTTTGCCTCAATGTTGTGTTGTCTGTGTGTGTGTGTCTGTGTGTGTGTGTGTGTGTGCTTTGACGTCACTGTAAGTGTAGTGATCCCTGGTGTCACTCACATCTGTGGCCTTTTTCTCTGCCTGTTCCAGCTTCTCCTGGGCGTCCTTCAGCGACTCTGAGTATTTATCCAACTCATCCTCCACTCCCTTCAGCTTCTTCTGAAGGGCCAGCAACTCCTCTTCCAGCTAGAACACACAGACACACACGTTCATGTCAGAGGACCAATCATTTAGGCCTGTGTATTCCTTAGAGGGTCAAAAACTGAAAGATACAGAACCGATTTAATTATTACACAAATAACAAATTTGTTTCAAACGTACACTGAAGACTGCAGAGTTGGGGTCAATTCCATTTAATTAAGGAAGGACTCAGAAAGTACAGAAGAGTATTGGATTGAGAATTATAATTTCAGTGTGCGTCCCAAATTGCCTGGAATTGTAATGGAATTGTCCCCCAGCACTTCTAAAAAGTACTCACAAAGTCTCCGTAGGAACAACAGAGATGCATCACATCACTTGAAAGCAAAATCAAGCTAACTGACAAGTGGTATATCAGCTCCCCATCGCTGATGCTTGGTACAGATGCTTGGTACAGATGCTTGGTACTGTTGCTTGGTACGGATGCTTGGTACGGATGCTTGGTACTGATGCTTGGTACGGATGCTTGGTACTGATGCTTGGTACGGATGCTTGGTACCTCACCCTTAAACACTGTATGAAATGACACCATACTGCATTTAGATTGTTACTAAGTTAAGGGTTAGAACAACGGTTCTACGGAAAGTTAAACCATGTTTTCCTCCGGCTGGTCTAGTGATCTAAGCCACTGACCTCGGCACACATCATTAATTGGCATGGGCTATAATCCAGCCAACTGCCCTTTGACCCACCCTGTGTCTTCACTGTCTTTCCAATTCCGTTTCGTTTCTATCATAAACAATTAAATTTAAGTATTAAGAAAAATCCTTGAAAAAATAATCAACTGTTGTACCCTACACTCTTTTTGGCCTGGCATCGAGAGCGGCCATAAATCTGTTGTTCTGTAGCTAACTCTCACGGCAGGCTGGGCCAGGCAAGAGGACAGACTTATAAGGGAAAGCTTTCATGAAGTCCCTCCAGCGTGATACGTTGTTTCCAGAGTGACACCAAATTCCCTACATGGTGCACTGTTTTTCAAGTGCATGCTCAGATGTAGTGCGCCGTGCAGGGAATAGGATGCTATTTGTGACGACCACCTCAGATTAACCAGGTCTTCAGCTGGTGATGTTTCCTCAGCTGCCCCCTTTCAGTAGGCATTGGATAAACCCCCGGCTAGCCTGGCAATCACCCCTCTAGCCTGGCAGCCAGGCAAAGTTCGGTGCGCGAGCTTGTTGTATTCTTGCTACTATAAAGGCTTTCTGCTACCTCCGTACAAGGTAGTGGGAGTCGTATTAATGGAAAGGAATGGCGGGGCGGGGTCCTGAACCGGGCTGAAGACGCGAAATGTCAAATGTAACTGTAGGAGGGTCGTCTGGGTCGCCAGTTCACCTCATCACTTCAGCGCTCGCTGCCCCCCCCCACCCACCCACCCACCAAAAAAAACACTACCTGACTTTTACATTTTTTTTATGCTCACGTGATCAGATGCTCTCGTTCTGAGTGGCTTACTGTGGAGAGTGTGTACGCTTTCATGCTGGCCCCCCCATGGGAATTGAACCCGCGACCCTGCCCAGTGCGCTAGCAACTAAGCCGAGTGTTAAAAATGGCCTGGCTACGTCCCAAGAGGCTTAATGTCCTCTGAATACTCGTTACAAAGGATTGCCTGGAACCTATAAAAAGCCCCCTGTGAACGACAACGCCGAAACAACAGTATGTCCTCATGATGAATGTCATACTTAGATTACATCTGACAGATTCTGTCGGTCTTCTGGGCTCCAGCTCTGTGAGGCTTCGGGTTCATAAATAGCCCCACAGGGCAATTCAGATCTCAGGCCAGGCGGTGCTGCTCTTGCATGTGGGTTCGGGGTTGAATTCTCTGACCCTGGTCCCAGCCTTGACACCCGTTTTCTATGCGGAAGAGCAATTCAAAGGTGAGGATCTTTAAACACCACCGTTGAGAGAGACCTGCCATTGTCAAGGCTGCGGCGAAGAGAAGTGACGGTGCTGGAGCGGGAATAATGTGCACATCTAGTAACAAAGACTTGAAATGAAAGAACTATATAGATGGTCTGGGTAGCTGAAACGGACCACGGAAAGTGTAGATGCCAACAAAAGCTCAAGCAATTAGACTATTGACTATTTGACGCCATGGAAGCAAATGTTCTCCCCGGTATCACAATCACATACCAGTTGGATGGGCACATGTTCAAGGACATGGGGCTTCCATTTCCATTCCACTGGAAGACACATGCGGCTATTGTTACTGAGGGACTAAACAGAGATGACTAGCATACTACCATGGGTAATGTTAGTCAAGGACAGAGTAATAATAACTGACTCCCAGAGTCTTGAAAAGGGCAAATGTGTGAAGTTATAAGGATTTTTAAAAAATCTATTCGATTTCATGTCCGCAAAAGCTGAAATACTTTTCTAGCTATGAACATTATAGATTTTAAATCTCTGGGGTCTTGTAAATAACACGATAAAAGGCAGTGCTGTAGAAGGTTCTCTTTTGCCCAGTTTTCAGTGTTGGCCAAACATTAGGATGCCTGTTATCAGGACGAATATGAGTATTTGAGTCAATAGAATAATTTAAAACTGATTTCACATCAACAGTGCTCTCTGGAGGGGCAGTGATAGCCAATCTTATTTTCATCCAAATGCTCAGGTCAAAACAGGATGATGTTTTTTTCCTCTCATAGGCGATGATAGGGATATTCATTGTCCAAAGACTCAGACAAGAGATTGATCCTGGGTGAAAGACTGAACTGTGATCAGGTTTAGGTTTGTCAATTCCATTTCCAGTAAATGTATTAAGTTATCAAAATCCCAGTTCCAAATGTTCTTCGTTGAAAAGCAGTGAATATAATTTGAATTAGAGTAGAACACATAAACTGTAGCCTTATATGGCCAAATGTCCTTCATCAAATTACTGAGAGGATTGGTATTCAAGATTCCGGAATGTGTCAACACAGACAATTTGGAAAATTAACTTTCGTCATAATCTACAGCTTGGCCTGCAACACATAACTCATCCTAAGCCTCCTGGGAGTTTACGTTTGATCCAGTACAGCAGTGACGTAATTGTTCCAAGCCAAGGGCTATTCCCTGAACTGTAGATTTACAATAGGCTATGTACTCCTTAAGTCAACTAGCGGCCCTCATCAAAGTGGCTTGACTCAGGGAATTTAACACTGCCAATAATAACCTTAAATGGGCAGGACCATTAATGGCCTGTAGTCCGTGTTGGGATTAATTCCGTTTCAGTTCCAGGCAATTCGAGGAGCGCACTGCAATTTCAATTGTAATTCCATAATCCACAATGCTTTTCAGTTCTGGTATTCTGTTTACTGTAATGGACTAGAATTTAATGGTGTCTAATTGATCCAGTATTTAACTCCAATGCCTTCTACCAATGAAACCCTATTAAGTGTGTAGAAACCCACGTCCTGATTGCAAAAGTCGGACGCAACTTTCGAAGCAGCATATGGAGAACTTCCATAAGCTATTGGTTAACAATATTTGCATGACATACTGTCTTTCAACGAACACCTCATAGCAGACATATTAAGGTGAGAAGTAAATCAAACCACTTAAGAAATCAGTGTAAAACGATTATATATATATATATATATATATATATATATATATATATATATATATATATATATATAAAGTTGCCCCTCAAGAGATATTTTAAAGTGGGGAATACACTCTAAACCAGTTATACTCCCATACCTGTTTGCATTTGTCCTCTGCCCCCTTTTTGTCTACTTCTGCTTGTTCTGCCCGATCAATAGCATTCTCCTTATCCAGTTTCAACATTTGCATTTTCTTCTTGATGGCTTCCATGGTTACTGTTGTATTCTTCTCCTAATACCAGGTGAAAATTGCGAGTGGATACTCTCTGTAGACGCGCACGAGCCCCTCAGACAAGCAGAGGACAGAGGACTGAAGTTCACAGGAGCAGCACCTCAAGCCGAATGATGAGACAAAGATTGTCTGGATTGGGTAGGAAGGAACGATGGAATTCAGAGGAGTTCACGACTTATTTTGGACGTTCAGTATCGCCGGAGCGAGAGTGACGTCGCGCGCTTGTGATTCGTTCCAAAGCATTGGGTAGGAATTAAGGACACAACTTTTGTCCATCTTTGGGAAGCAGAGATTTCTTTTTGTTCGAATCTCAGCGGTAAGATATCTGCAGTGGCGGAGATGGGTGCCAATAACATATAATGGACAAGTTGGCCATTAATAATGTAGTTTGCCTTTCGTGTCTTAATCGCACTGAGGGAGAAATTACGCAGTTTTAACCAACTTTATGTATGAGCTCTACGAGCTTTTCTCATCTTAATTTTCCTAAAACAAGTTCAGTTATTGAAGAACTGTTGCACACATGACGCTATAACAATTTTTTTGTTAGTTTTGTCGCCTAAAGTAGTCATCCTAAATTAAAAAAACGAAATCCTGCATGGCGCTTCTGTATTTTGGATTAGAAGAAAAAAACTAGTGAATTATATGAAAATGGATGATGTCTTTAGATTTATGTTCTATTTAATTATATTTCTATGAATGTATTCCAATTCGGTAGGTGTAATCCAGGTGGGTAACTTCGGCCGTAGGACGCCAGTCAATTCCCTTCCATCAACAACAGATACTTACCACCTTCCGGGCGTCAGTTATAGCACTTCCAAAAAAAGTAGTCCATAGCCATCCCTAATTTATCACAGGACAACATATATTTAGCTGTAGTTCGGGTCTATCGAGCAGAAAGTAAATAACAATTACTTATTGCCATCTCTACAGGTTGACCTGTTAAAGGATTTATAGCCTAGGCCAGTGGCTCCCAACCTTTTTCAGTTACTGTACCCCGAAAATGATTTTGTACTGCTTGAAGTACCCCTCATGTTAATTTCACCAGTAAGCCTGTGGTGTCATGAGTGTTTTCAAGTAAACCCTGTGGAGAGGCCAAGTACCCTCGGGGGGCCTAGTACCCCTGGTTGGGACCCACTCGCCTAGGCGGCACGCAAACTGCCACAAAGAACGGAAAATCAACAGCGCGCGCTAACTACTGGTGTAACTACAGGTATGTAGGATGTATGACTGGAGGAAGTATCCTTTGACGTAACCCATTGATCAAGATCATTTAAAAGAAGTCGGTTTAACGTCCTTTCCACCAGACTGAATTTTGAATGCATTGTGCTTGTAGGGAAGGACGGGACAGACAACTCATGTTTGGGCCTATAAATGCAAAATGGCGAACATGTCAGTATTAAGAATTGTGTGACACTAGGCTGTGGACGGTAGTCTTTACGTAAGACATTAAATGGTAGTTACTATTGCGAAGTCAGCAGTATATTCACGCTAACCTACCATCAGCACAGCAATCCTTATGTTAACTTTGTATCAGCACAGCCGTCTTTATTATGAAGCATAAAATAACTTTAATACATTTGAATGTGTATTGAAGATAAACCATTTTCTTTCCAGGGAAAACCAACTTTATTGACCATAAATCTCTTTTACATTGCCATAGAGGTGGTGATCCCATAGTACTGTTAATACATTATAGTATCAAAATCAAAAGGTCAACAAAACAATTAGAGAATGAAAAATACTTAAGTTAGGCTTTTGTTGTGTTTGGGGTCAACACAATATATGCTTCTCAACAGTCATTTTCCATAACTACTTTCATTAAGAAAAAAACAGAATGGAGAAAATAAATGTTGTAAAAGAGTGGATTTATGACATTTTGTTAAGTTAAACAAATGAATAAGTGCACTTGAAGATGGGAGACGTTAACAGTTAATTATTACACTTGTTTGAAAATACATATAGCAGGCACTTTCTGATGCATTGATGTGTTGATAGACAGAAGGGTTGAAACTCTAGCAACGTGAAATAGGCTGGCAGTTCAGGGTAAATAACAGCTAGAGAGGAACACATATCTTTTGTTTTCCATTGCTGTCACAGGACTGTACTGTAATGGGACATTACCACAAAATCTACAACTAAATTTGTTTCTAAAAATCTACCGGTTACCGTGGGCTATCAGATACATATGACATGGTTTCTAATATCTGACAAAAGATTTTTAAACCACTCAATAGCACCCAAACGACCCGTCGTTCATGATTCGAAACAATGTCCTGAAGGAAGCGAAGTATGGCTTTATGAGCTTCAAACAAGACAACATCCGAGTCCATATAAAGACACAAACAAATACAGATACTTTATTAACATGTACATTTAATAGAATATACCATTTGTAACACACCGTAGCTTTATTTATCTCATAAAAAATGATATGTTTTCTCTCCATGAATTGTTTAATCGCAAAGAAAAGAAATGCACCTCTGGTCCAATTGGCAACAAAATGCGGTTCAATGTCATTAGTTCAGATAAAAATTAACAGCCTTTCTGAAACCCCACACATTCTCATAGAACCGTGGTTTCTTTGGAATTTGACCAAAGCCACATGTTTAGGGCAAACACCAGCTGAACTCAGTGGTGTATGGGGAATGCCCGCCTTTTTGGGGACTGCATATTTGTAATTAAAAAACAGAAACAATGACCTCCAAAACAAGATACTAATTGTGTTCACTAAAATAATAGAATTCTTAATAGCGTTCAAGCAAGAAAGGCAAATATAATCTATCGGCAGGTGGATGTGAAATTACTCAGAAAAGTGGTTGAAGTAGCCGCAAAGAACACATGCAATCTAGATACAAACAGCGAGTCTAAAGGGTTTAAATGCTAAATGAATCACATAGAAACTATTAAAAACACTGTTACTTCAAGGACTTGGATACTTTTTCGCATTATCCGAAAACAACCAGTCGAGCTGTAATGCTCTTGAAAGTTCACAAAAAGAGAAAAATAAAGTTTAAAAATAAACATCCTGATAAAACTTTCACTTTTTACCCCTTTTGTTTTGTTTTTAATTATCTTGCCCCATAATTGCTCCTATTTAAGCATAATACCTCCTCTTCCTCTTTCCACCGCTACAAGCCCAGGTGTAGGCCCAGACCATCTGATTTGTCTTCGCTGCATATATATGTGTATGAGTTTCCTCACTGCTCCTGTCCATCTTCCCGGAGTTCGGAGGGCAGGAACTTATACTGCTGCTGTCGGATGGTGGCCAGCTTCTTCCTGGCCTCATCCAGTTCTCTCTCCTTCCTCAACATCTCCTCCTGGGCAGCGATGATCTAACAGACACAACAAAAACGGTTAACACACGGAACGCCCCCTCGTCCCCCCCAATACACAGATTAGGCACAGGTGTGCGTGTACACATTCCAGTGACTTGAATTGGAAAGGGGATAACCTCCGAGAGGTTGGTGTCAAATCTGGCACATGGAGGCGACCATTTACCTGAGCAATGCCGCCCACCATCTTGCTCTTGACCACAACAGCCTGCTCGTCTTGGGCGTCAAAGGCTGCTTTCTGTGCCGCCTTCACCAGACTATCTGAGGCCCTCTTGACAGCGTTTCCGGCAGCCTATGAAAGGTCAGAATGGACGGTGAGGTCAGTAGGACACAAACCATGCACAGGCCTTTCGAAAGACCCGCTAGGTTCTTTAGGTCTGTGACTGGAAAGACACGTTCCGGACAAAAAAATCTGAGAAGTGAAATTGTTTCTCAAAGGTTTTCGAGCACTGGCAGTTTACTGGCGCATAGCTTTCGGTTAAGAACATTTCTTTTCCGCTCCCCACTGTTCATAAACAGTGGCCCCTGAAAAGGGAATGTCGATCTCTGCCAGAGCTAGTGAAGAGAACCAAAACACAGCGCACCCTCATCGCCCCCGGAGATTGCTTTAAAAGGCAATGAAGAGCTTTTTGCCATAGTTCACTCAGCAAAACATACATCTCTCTAAGACTCACATGGCAGCCCATTAAAAACAAGGAGCCATGCCCCCCTTCTCCTTTTGAGGCTTCGCTGAGAGATGGGACGCAATGCCGCTAGCAAGGACAGAGCTAGAGCCTCTGCTGTTTCCCTGCCCCCCCCCCCCCTTACTGATTTATCTTTTTGGTCAGAATGTTACTGTTCCCGTCAGAGCCACAATGGCTGCTTGCCCGTAAAACACACCATCTTCGTGTTCCTGGTAGTGAGAAAACTAGTGTGCAGGTGGAAGATGATGAATTGGAATAAAAGATGTGTAAACATAAAAACTCCTTTTCACACCATCGTGCCAACTCAAAACTGCACTGTGTAAACTAAGTTTGGTTTGGACTCACTAGTGTGAAATGTTTATTGTTAAATGTATATGTGAAGTATATAACCAATGCTACACATCCGTACAACCAAATAATTTTGTTGTTATCCTTCCAGTTCAAATTGGGTGAAATAGACATGCAGTCCTTTCCTGTGGTGTATTCTTTCAATACCATTTTGATAAGACAGCAGTCAGTGTCGCTAAGTCAGCATTCCATCGTCTCATTTGTTGAGTATGTCAGAGATGTGCGGTATATTATTAACTTCCAATTTAACCTCCCTACCCCCTGTCCTGACATCACCTGCTGCCTTCCTCTCAGAATACGAGTGTCAGCTGGAATACCTTTACACCCCCTGGCCAGCTACCAAACACCCAGACCTCACACAGCACCCCAAACCTCTCCAAGTAAAAAACAATCTTATAAACCGTCGACTAACCACATGACCTCCCAAAAGGCAATCAGACCCTGGACCCCAACCGCCCACAACTTTTCCCATCATTGCAGTAAACAAAGACCATGACTGGGGGTTTCGCCATTTTCAAGGGAATGCATGTTGTTTCGCCAGACACCGCGCACAACTATAGGAATTACCCAGCAGCAGCTGCAAGCTCGGAGCCAGAGGAGATAAGTCGCTGATGATTGGGATCAGAGAATATGAGACTGTTGGCTGGATGGTGTGCATGAGGCTGAGTGCAGATACCGTACTCAGAATGTACTATTTTCAGATTGTGGCCTGACCACACCGGTAAGGAGGGAAAGCTTTAATACTCTGTCCTTTTAAATTTCCTATGTAACAACAAAACAGAATACCTTCTGTATATGTTCTGTGGATTTTCGTATTTCCATGACAATAGAGGTGTTAACAGATAATTTTCTGAAAGATTAGAATTCGTTTTTCTGCTGGGTCCTCGGCAGTGTTGGAATAGCTGAAAAACACTGCTGCTGACAATTCTCCCAGGTGACTGATTTAACCAATATATTTTTATGCATGTTTTTACCCTGATTTTTCTTTCTTTTTTCTTCCCTCCTCAATTTTATGATAGCCACATGTACACAAGGCCCCGTCTCAGGCTTTAGAGAGTTGAAGATCATGGAAGGTCTTCCCCTAAGCATCTATGCGAAGCGTGTGAGGACATACTCAACACATGACCACAGTTAGACAGCCATACATTTATACAGCCATACATACAGACGGTGACGTTTGTCTGACCTAAGCCTGATGTGACAGCTGTACGCACAGGGGAGCCACGTGTAACCATTGAAACTGAGAACCCCGCCTATTTATGGACCCACACAGGGTCATAGCTAACGCGGAGAAAGGTGGAAATAATTTGGGCTGATTGTAATAATATCAGTGTCATCCATAAGTGAGGGGGCCCAGGCATATATTTTTCAGGTAGGCCAGAGGTTTGTCACTCCTTGGTCCTCAAGTACCCCCAACATCACACATTTTTACTGTAGCTCCGACGAAACACACCTAACTTCAGCTAATCATCCGCGCGTTTAACTGGCTACGACAAAACTGGGCGCTGTTTAGGTACTCAAGGACCTGTTTTGGGAACTGGAGTGGACTGACAGGAAGCCATGGCTCCTGACAGACACCGCAGCCCTTAAACACTGTTAGCGTGTAAAACGGAAAACACCAAGTCAGAGACCAAATCCGGGATGACGCCAGTGCAAGAACGCAGTTGTGCTAACCAAAAACCTCAGAGGAAGAGACGAACAACAGACCAGCCCTCTGCTGTTCAGAGACCAGCGGCCGACTGGCATCCTGTCACAGTAGGGGAGCCCCTGCTAGTACATTGCACTCTGACCTGTAATCTCTTCATGGTCTGGGAGTCCTGGTCAGCCTTGACCTTGCAGGCCACCAGGAGCTGAGCGGTGGAGGCCGACACCTGCTTGGCAGAGCTGACCAGCTTCTCCTCGCTGGCGTGGCCCTGCACCGCCGAGTTGGCCGCCTCGCACAGGTTGTTTGTCGCCGCGGCAACCATCCGGGCCTGCCAGAACGGAGGAGAGACAGGGAGAGAACGATGAGGTGTACGTTGAAAGGAAAGCATACGTTTACTCTGTTTCCCATGATGCCAGTGTGGTCAGTCTGAGGCAGGTGACGTTCCTTAATCAGCGTGCCAGTTAAGGTTGTCGTTGTTTTTTTTGTTAATCTGTTCCGAGATCTCATCCGGTGGTTCAGGAGTGAGAGTGAGACTTACGGCCGAAATGAGACCTTGAGACCACTGGCCGTCATCCACGGCATTGGCTGGGCAGGCGCCGACCTGAGCGAGAGGGCGGGACAAAGGGTTCAGTGACATCATCACATGGACAAATCAGGGCAATGCTGGTTAAAAAAAAAATTAGCGACTGCATAATTTCAACCAGTTTTGGTTTGTACTAGTGGCATTTCAGCCAACCCGCTGACATGTCCGGCGTGCTTACCTTCCCCTGGGCGACGAGCTCCCGCTGGGCGGCGGAGGCAGCTTTGACCAGAGCGCTGGTGGCGGCCGCAATCGACTTGGCCGCCTCCAGGATCTGCTCCTCGAAGTTCAGGCTCTCGTCCGCTTCCTGTTTACAAAGACGGGAGACTTTAGGGTCCGTAAGCAGGTGAAACACGCCATATTGACTTTAGCGAGTGAGGACGTGCTTGGTGTGAGACTACAACACCGCCTTTTGGACAGAGGTTGTCAACTACAGCAAGGTAACTCATGTCCACAACATGAAGATGGACAACTAAATAGATGGATGAATGGACACTGGTGGAGGTGGGGGTCAGGAGTGTCTATAGTGGACAGCTAATAAGCCCAGGAGGCCTCTACCCTCGGGGTCATGTGTGTTCGACCCTTCACCCAAGGAGTGTAGTACCCCCAACACATTGTGATCTGTAATGGGAAGGTTTTGTTACCCCCCCCAGCTGGACTGGAACGTGTGAGGCACGGGGAGACCCTTACGCAAGCGGAAAAAGCCTCCTCACCTTGGGCTTGGTGCGCGGCCTCAGCAGCTCCAGTTTCCTGGCGGCCGCTTCAATGGCGGCAGCGGCACCCAGGAGCTCGTTCTCGGCAATGACGGTGGGGTCCTCGGGGTCCACCCACTCCGTCCCTGTTGACACACCACATCGCTCTTGAATGCCACAGGACCGGAGCTGTGCGTCACACGCTTGCTTTCATATGCGTTTCTAGCCACGCACTGTAAATGAGCCTCAAAGTTAGATTATGGTAGACATAAATTTTGCGGCTGTATACCACGATGGCTGAGAGCTGTTCTCAGGCATGACGCATTGTGAAGTGCCGGGACACAACGCTTCGCCGTGGTACATTGGTGATACCGTAATTTCCCTTTTGTAAACCGTGGCTAATACGCAGATTTTTTTTCAACCACAGCGATTAATATATGGGTGCGGCAAATACACAAGTTTACATTTTTAAAACTGTCTCTTTTTCACAGATGATTGCTTGGTGACGTAGAGGTCTCAAACTCATGTAGCAAATATGATACAATTGGCGTTAGAGTTTCAAAAACATCTTTTATTCTTCAACAAATACATTTTGGTAGCGCCCTGTGACAGATGTTTAATATTAATGTATATTGTATGTACTAGTCATAATTCTTCGGGCGGTTTTTAAATGGTGCGGTTTTTACACGGTGCGGGTTATAAACAGGGAATTACGATATACCACAAACACCGAGAGCCTTATTGCCATTATAAACCGGTTACCAACACTATTAGTGCTGTGAAAAGTGCTGTGATGTCATACCCGAGGGTATACGGTCTCATATACCACAGCTATCAGCCAATCAGCATTCAGGATTTGTATGTGATGAATGTCTTTCAAAGGTAGATATACTGTCCACTTTTGTCCCCAGTCAGTTCTACTCCTGATTGGCTGAATATGGTCTGGCGGCTGGCAGGGGTGGAGTTACTGCACTATTTCAATAGGTCTGACTGAAACAGTGTTCGCACTGACGCTGACACTACATTCATTCTGCTGATGTGACGGAGAACCTCTCAGCGGGCCCGTTAGCCCTTCCTGCCTGCCACATCAATCACCCCCTGGAGGAGACACACGTCGTGTCCTACCATCTGCTAAATCAAGACGTGGTATTATCACCAAGACATCGGCGAGGATCCCCTTTCACACTAGAACATCTCTAACCGGGGAAGGAGAAGATTGCTCTTTAAAGAAACTCAAGTCAGAGTTTCCCCTTTAAATCATTGGCCCAAGTTCTCATCACGTTGTATTTCGACGGGGGCGAAACCCGGCTCGTACTTGACACCTCCAGGATGTGGACAGGAGGTGGCTGTGTGAAAGGGGAGATGGGACCCGCCGGGGGGGGGGGGGGGGGGGGGGGGGGGGGGGGGGGGGGGGGGGGGGGGGGGGGGGGGGGGGGGGGGGGGGGGGGGGGGGGGGGGGGGGGGGGGGGGGGGGGGGGGGGGGGGGGG
>JACXGI010012570.1:0-22484 GCA_016801175.1 Esox masquinongy | reverse complement strand
GTTGTATGGATGCACTGGGGGGATGGATGTGGGGGGGTTGTATAGATGCATGGGGCGATTGTATGGATGCATGTGTGTGAGGACCCTAAACAGGACAGGAGAGACTCTGAGTATGGTGCATAACAGGCCAGCCAATGGGAAACAGACTGTTTTCCACCCGGCTGAGTACGGTGTACAACATGGCTTCTGCCTTGAGACTGTATTGTTTTACAAGTGACTGTCCACTAGGGTTCACTCCATTCAGTCGATTGTTTACTCAATAGTTTTTATCAACTCACTATGCTGGTTTGCAGGTTAAACAACATTTTTCATTTGTACTTGGATTTTACTTCTCAGATAGTCATGACAAGGCACAGTGTAGCAGGCTCAGGCTGGCTGAGTAAACTATCGAAACGCCTTTCTGGCTGCTGCCGTGAGAAACAATATGGGACAGACCATTTGAGTAAAAGAGGGGGGTTTGGTCTGAAGTAGCAACACATACGTGTGGAAGGGTTGTCGCTCAACTAAGATGGCTAGACATGAATCCTCACGCGGGAAGGAACATGCTCTCTGGCATTCTATATTTAACTGAACTTCACAGGCCCCCAAGCTGCCAAAAAGAGTCACTAGAACACAATGAGCCATGGCAACCATGTTTGATCACTAACTACCCAAACCCGGACCACCATCCACGGGACCCCTTAGCTAATCCACTAGCAGGATTCGAATCCTGGTCTTATAGTGAAAGCTTATTGCAAAGCAGCAACTTTACTGCTACACCTTATAAAAGCTACCTAATGAAGCCTATGTCTAGACTGTGGAAAATGATAAGGGGATGATCAATTTGCAGTATGCACACGTTCCTCAATTTCAACCCATAAAACATTTTCAATTTAGCTGACAGTACAGGCCAATGTAAGTAGAAACGCTATGGAAATGATTATGTCAAATGAGACATTTCTCTATTGTTTTATTACTTCTTTTGTAGTGAAAAAGGAATTCTAGCCTACTGTCCATATTTATGGTGAAGTGCCCCAAATAAGCATCCAGGCTAACTGCAGTAGGCACAGAACAGAGCAGCATGTACAGCCCCCAAATGAGCACAGAATAGAGCAGTGGCGGTTTTAGAGATTTGGGGGCCATAGGTAGAGACTGATTGAGGCCCCAACATCATCTATTTTTTACCTCTTTTCCTTATCAATGCCATGCCGGCAACATTTTAACATACCTTCTTTCTTTTTTGAACTGGAACTGCCACTTCCAAAGACACTTGCATTGCTGCCCATTTCAGTAGAGTAAATCAATTAGTCTAAAAATAATTACCTGAAGGGCACATGCTACCACTACAGTGAATCACTTTGTTCGAGTGTTGGCCTAGTTTCTTAATCATGATCAAGTGCATTCAAATACCTTCCTTTTCTCACTATGCTGCACCTTTCCTTATCTGTCAGCTGGGAAGGCCACATATACCTGGATCAAAAATTTTATTCTGTGTCACAAGACTGTCAGAGCTTTCTTGAGGAGCCATGCGAGGGTAGACGTCAACATCGCTAATTTGTGACCAGTACTGTTGCTATCACCATCATAATAAACATTGGCGTCATTGTAATCAACATGTTAGAAGAACGATGTGAGGGAACTGAATCAGTGTCTTCTAAACCTCTGTCTGGTGGCAGTTTGTGATGGTCCAGGGAAAGCGCTTTTATGTGACTGTCAAACCATCATATTCAGTAATAGCAGCAGCCGCTAAGCTACTACTGTTATGGACACTCACGCTATTTTCCTCCACCCATGTTTTTTTCACGTACCAGCGTTTCATATTTTAAAAACTTTGCTGTCCATCTCTTGCGTGGTGTAGCAGGCTCAGGCTGACCGAGTAAGCTACCTAAACGCCTTTCGGGCTGCTGCCATGAGAAACAATATGGGACAGACCATTTGAGTAAAAGGGGGGGGGGGTCTGAAACATAAGTAATGTATTTGAAGGCATGATTTAATTTGAATATCATTTTGAGCAACACAATCAGATCTTAAGACAAATAATAATAAAAAAACAATGTATTATTATATTTTTTACATTTTTATTTCAGTTTGAATTTTCACAAGGCCCTCGGCTTTCTTGGGCCATAGGCGGCTGCCTACCTTGCCTAATGGTAGCGACCGCCACTGGAATAGAGGAGAGATCGCATTATTGTTTTTTAATTTGTAAAGCATGTTAATGTGTCAAAGGTATGTCTATTCAAACCATTAACATACTGCCCAGACACCAAGCACTACCACACAAGACATGCCACCAGAGGTTTCTTTACAGTCTCAAGTCCAGAATGAAGGTTAGGAGGGGCACAGTCACAAATAAAACTATGAATGCATGGAACTCTCTGCCATCCAAGATAAGAGCTTATTTAGACTGCAACAAACTTAAATATCATTAGCATAACATGTAAATACAATTTGCTCTTTACGTTAACAACATGGAACTCTTGCATGTGACTCTTGCAATCCCCAGCATTTTTTTTTTAGATATAATAGTTTAATTTAGATAATTGAGACTTGATTCCAAATTTGAGTCAGAGATAACTTTGTCAACCATGTTATACATTTTATGTTTTACTATGTATTCTGTTTATTTGTATTTACGTTTGGACCCTGGGAAGACTACTCATTGCTTCGGCTGAGACTAACAGGAATCCTAATAAAATACCAAAGAGCAGGAACAGGAAGGAGATTGCTTTCCCTTTATAGCTACAGTAGCTCTCCGAGATAAGGAGAGAAACAAGAAAAGGAAGTGAGAAGAGAGGGAGTTAAAGATAGTGGAAGAGGAAGGAGAAGGGGACTGGACAAGGAGGTGTTGGAGAAGAGAGAGAGCGGAAGATGAGGGAGAAGGGAACTGGCCAAGGAGGTGTTGGAGAAGAGAGAGGAAGGTGGTGTGGTCAAACTTAAAAGAACTCATTGTAAAGGTAGTTACATAGAAATGTCCATTCTGCTCTATTTGCCTACATATCCATTAATATGGTATTGACATTGAAATTCAAAATGTTTAATTTCACTGCTCAATGCAAATATGAACATTTCTGCATTTGGTAGAAACAGGTCAACTGCATTGCCTGGTGGTAAAAAGCATAAATAAAATTCGTAGCGCTTATATAGCAATTTTCAATCATCAGAAGCAGTCATTATTTTGTAATCTCAAAAGTCTAGCTTACTCGCAAGCTCCCGTGAACCTGTGCATTTTTAGATTAGACAGTTTTTCAACCAGTTTTTCAACCAATGACGTAATCAGTTGAACTCTCTCGGCGCCAAATTTAAAAAATACCGCTGTGGTGCATAATTATGTCCGAAAAACCTCCAATCAATCATAACTATGTAGGAAGCAAATAAATATATTTAGTGTCTTGTGATGGACTTTCTCTTTAAAGAAATAACTACAAGACAGTTTTATTTCCATCACTCTCTCTTTGAGGCTAAGGAATGTGTTTTCTGACTCTCATGTCTTTATCTCGATGAAGGAGTAATGAAAGAATGAGCTTCCAGCCACATCTCCTCTGATGTCAGAAATACACAGGCCAAGTATTGGGAAAAGTAGAGAAGGATCAAAGGGAGATGGGCCTGGCTGCAATGCACTATAAAATCAAATGGTTTCTGGAGAACCCTTACCAGATTCTTCGGGGAACCCCTATACGTTTTTTAATAACCCATTTAAGTGATCCCTGATTTTTTTAAGAACTTTTTGGGGAACTTTTTTCAATTTGAAAGCTGGTTCTATCCAATTAGGATGTAGGCCATGATATATGTTTTACTGATTGCTATGGCTAAAGCTGTTTCAAGTTTCAAGGTGTATTTGTCAAATGCACCGAACAACACAGCGTCATCCTGCACAATTAAATTCTTGTGACATGGCACTGTATATATAGTGTCAACTATAATTAGGTGACATTGATTCACAATCGCTAATGTTTCCTAACTGGACAGATTGTTATCCCTGAAGTTTAATTTGCATTATGTTATACTGTGATGATTGCATGTTTCCTTAATTATTTGTGCAGTGTAGTTTTGATGTAACAAGGTAGGGTTGGTATAAAGAAGACCATCATTATGTCTGTAATCTAGTGGCCCATATTATGGCAAAAACAGCTCATATAAGCCAAGAGAAAAGACAGTCCATCATTACTTTAAGACTTGAACGTCAGTCAGTCCAGAACATTTCAAGAATTTTAGTGTTTCTTCAAGAGCATTCACAAAACCCATCAAGCGCAATGATGAAATTGTCTCTTATGAGGAACGCCACAGGAAGGTTACCTATGCTGCAGAGGACAAGTTCATGCCTCAAATATCGGCAATTAACTCCACATCAGAGTGCAGCCCAAATAAATGTTACACAGAGTATAAGTAAAAGACACATCTCAACATCAACTGTTCTGAGGAGACTGTGTGAATCAGGCCTTCATATTGGAACTGCAGCAAAGAAACCCCTAGTGAAGGACACTGATAAAAAGAAGAGACTTGCTTGGGCCAAGATGTGTAAATCTGTCCATGGACCGGTGAAAATCTTTCCTTTGGTCTGATGAGAGTTTGTGCTGTCAAGTCAAGTGGTGGCTACTTTGAAGAATCATAAATATATCTGTTTAACAGTTTTTGGTTTCTACATGATACTAAATATGTTATTTCATAGTTCTGATATAGTCACCATTAATCCACAATATGGAAAATACTAAAAATAAAGAAAAACCCTTGAATGAGTCCAGCCATTAAACTGGTACTGTACATTGAAACATACATAGATACACACATAACCTTAACCTAACTCTAACCTCAACATAAACGTAGCCTAAATCTAAACGTAAGCCTAACTTTAACCCTACCTTAAACCCTAAAACTATCCCAAACGTCTAAAAAAAACATTTAGAAAAAGCAGATTAAAAAAAAAGTTTTCCTCATGTAATATTTGTCAGGTAATGTTTCCTCAGGTAATGTTTCCTTGTGTGACTATTGTTGTAGCCAATATTAATATCATAACATTTTAGAAAAAACTTGGGTAATGTTTCCTTGTGATGTCATAACATTTTGGTTAGATGTGATCCTGAAAGGTAAGAAAACAAATACACATGCATTGACATGATTCCTTTCAAACACAGAGCCACGAAGACATACTATCAAAGGCAAAATTAGGCAAAGACACATCAAGGACACAGACACACGCACATACACGCACCCTGGCCATGTGCCCTCTGTACCCAGCTCTCCCCAACTATCCCAGGTCACCCAGGCACGACAGCAGTCTTCCTGCTCAGCATTAGAGCCCTGGCTGGCTGCTTTAAAGCTCCAAGCCCTTTGAAGTGACACCAAAGTCAGACACTAGTATCTCTCATCTCCCATCTCCCTTTTAACACGGCAGCACCAACATTTTAGCCCTTCTTCCCCCCTTCTCATGGTGCTTGCCTTTGAATTTTTCCCCTTTTAAATACTAATTTTAACTTCTTCAAGGCAAAGCAAAGCCTCGTCATTAAGATTCTTCCGCTTGACGTCTTCCTTTTTATCCAAATAACAAGCGTTCAAAGGTAGCCAAGGTTCAGAGAACACTGAGAACAGTAAGAGTCATGCAAGGCTCTGATGTTCAGTGTCAGAGTCCTGCTAAATGCTGCATTGTCCCTTTGAAGGCTTCTCATTCTGGCTTTCATCTATCAGAAAACAACATCTCAATTTGTGTGCTGGTTTATTGCTGAGGATTAACCTGTGATATCAAACGATTTCAAAACTGTATAGCTAGAATACTTGGAGGCACTGTAACGAAATATAACATTAGAAAGGATTTATAAATTATTTATAAAGCATCTATTGAGGGCTAAAAGACTTTATGAAGGAATCATAATTCCTTTGTTTGTAACCTGATCTTGACCATTAACTCTTGAAAGACAGGAGACCAGCAGATGCTTACATTCATGCTTCTGCCCAAAAATATTCCCTCACTGGTGTTCCTGTCTTTCCCACAGCTGTACAGTTCTCTCTGCACAACCTATTTTTGTGGGTCGGAGAATTTGTTTACTCTGACCCACACCCAGTGCATGTGCAAGATAGAAAAATATATAGAGATAGATATAGATAGGAGATGCGGTAGATGGATAGAGAGAAAGAGACATAGGTACTTCTATTTTCTCTGACCCTGCTCTGACTCTCTCTAACCATTTTCTCTCTACAAACAACTTACACTTTTTAAAGCCCTCCCTCTTTGTTTTTTTATTTAAGTTCTTGCTTTTGGGACTTTCCCTCATCTGTATACTCTTTGTCTGCCCCTTACCTTGCGCTTTACCCCCTTTCTCTGTAAGTACAACAATCCCACCTCTCTCAATTTTAATTTAATGAGCTTTACTGGACTGGGAAACATTTGTTTACATGGTAAAAGGAAGTAGAACAAAAATGATATATAAAAAATAAAATATAAGTAAACTATTAAGTAAACTTAATATAAAACGTATTTTGAATGTTATATTATAAGCGATGTACTGTGTAGTAAAAATGTGCAAATACTTATGAACAGTGGCGATTCTAGGATCTTTGAAATGGTGGGGCCGTATGGGGGCAGTAATTTTTGCAGAGGGGTAAACATCTGCTAGAAGGGTCCAGTGGCAGATTTCTGGGTTAGGGACATGACTTTGAAATACTGTGATGGAATTGAATAACCAAATATGACCAAGCATGAGCACATTTTAGTTTCATTATTTTGAAATCACATCAATGAAAGTAAATTACAAAAAATTATTCAATAACCTAAAATATTTTTTTATTATAATATAGTCCTGAGATTTCTTACTGGATAAAGAATGTCAGTGAATAATTGACTACAGTCCTATTATAAAAAATATTTGAACACAAGGGTTTTGCTGCTTTTGATTTTTGATTATTTTAGAAAGTTACACAGAGGGTGTTTCTCTAACTGATAGTTTTAAGTGCAGCCTAGGCATTACCAGTTAGGCGTTACGGCTTGGTTGAGGCATAAAGGTTAGGTTTAGGTTAGGACCCAACAAGAATAGAAAAACAAGTGTGTGTGTGTGTGTGTGTGTGTGTACTTGAGTGAGTAAACACAAAGCAACCTTGAAAATACAGAAATGCACTTACTACCTAAAGATAGGGTCCCCATAAAAATAACATGCTTTATTTGACACAAATGACAAAAAGAGCACACCTCCCAATCACTGGAATATATTTCTAACATTTCTAACATCCAGTTACTCTTTAAATAATTGTAAGGTTGTTATGTTTGTGACTAAAACGGTGAACAAACTATCCAGAATGACTGTGCTGATGGAATTGAGCATAGATGAATTGTTTGTCTATAAAATCGGTGCTTTTTCCATGCATACATTGCATTAAAATGCTCAGATTTTGTATGATTTCTAAAGCCCCGGTAGCTTCAGAAATTTTACAAAATCTGATCATTGTAATGCAATGTATGACTAGACATAAATTGACACAAGGCTTTTTCCAGTTACAGTACCCTGAGTTGGATGCAAAGGGAGAAGCAGGAACATTCATTGGAAAAAGAAAAGTGACTGCATTTGTAACGAGAAACATTGTTTTTCCTTACTACTGTAAGTTTTTAACAGTTAAGTTTTGTGGAAAAATGGTAGAGTACCCGGTTGAGTCAAGGGAGAGGTACATTCAGATATTTATTGGAATTTCAGCATAGTTTTCTTCATGAATGTTCAATACGTCATCTCATCATTAGATGGTTGTTTTCACCAATATATACAAGACTGGCGTGTCCACCTAGAACAATGCGTTCATTCTATATCCCAGAGACCACTCTTCCACGACAACCCCCAAGCCCAATGGTCAGTCACACATTCCTGAGGTTGACAGAGTGTGACTTCCTGAGAGAGAATCTAAACACAGATGTTCTCTTGTTCCTTAACTCATCTAAATGAGCTTAATTGTAACAAAACATACATTCATACAATAATAATAATAATACAATCTGAATACTAAATTACGACTCTAGTCAGAGACAGTCTCTGTACCTACAGGCAATATAAATGCCCTCCCCTCATCCCCTACAGTTTTCTAGGGAAGATCTTGAGATGATGCTAGGCCATTCGCTTTTGATTCTGAAATGTCTGGACCATCCGCTTCTGAAATGTCTGGACCATCTGCTTCTGATTCTGAAATGTCTGGACCATTCCCTTTTGATTCTGAAATGTCTGGACCATCCGCTTCTGATTGTGAAATGTCTGGACAATTCGCTTTTGATTCTGAAATGTCTAGACCATACACTTTTGATTCTGAAATGTCTGGACCATCCCCTTTTGATTCTGAAATGTCTGGACCATACGCTTTTGATTCTGAAATGTCTAGACCATACACTTTTGATTCTGAAATGTCTGGACCATGCACTTTTGATACTGAAATGTCCGGACAATACGCTTTTGATTCTGAAATGTCTGGACCATTCCCTTTGGATTCTGAAATGTCTGGACCATCCTCTTTTGATTCTGAAAAGTCTGGACCATCCCCTTTTGATTTTAACATTTCTGAAAAGAAGTAGGCCTATACTGATTATCTAAATCAGTCCTAGTTGACTCACTCACCATGTGGGCATGAGGGATTGTTGCTGTGACCCGGACCTTCACTGGCCTCAGTTATCTCCATTGTAGTGAGATGATCAGAGCTCCTCAGGTCCTGTCTCTGAATGTTACCTTAACATTACATAGAATAATCTGCATACGTGAACCAGCGCCAAAAACAATAAAATATCTATGGGCCAGGGAAAAATAAAAAACATGACCCAGAATTTCACAGCTATCAAATATTTCCTGGAATATGCACACAGAAAAATATGAACAGGCTACCACTGAACTTAATGAACTCGGTCAATGTCTTGGCAGAAATACAATTCATCGCAATAACATTTAAACATGAACAACCTACGCTACATCAGGGGTGTACCTGTTCTGCAAAGATATTTAGGTAGGAGGCACGTGTCAAAATAACGTCCACATGAATGCCCAGACCCAGGGTTTCCCTGCAGAACATTGTCCAGAGCAATGAACAGGTCAAAATAGATTTAATTTAGTAGATTCTTTAAAGTAGCCACGTTTTGCCTTGATGACAGCTTTGCACACCCTTTGCGTTCTCTCAACCAGCTTCATGAGGTAGTCATCTGGAATGTATTTCAATTAACAGTTGTGCCTTCTGAAATGTTAATTTGTGGAATTTATTTCATTTTTAGGCATTTGAGCAAATCAGCTGTGTTGTGACAATGTACGGTTGGTATACAGAAGATCAAAACACCTCTAGGCTGTGTAAGGGCTGCTGCATCAGACCTCAATCCAACTGAGGTGTGTTCTTTTTCGTAGTTTTTATGTTGTCCTTATATTCTACAATGTGGAAAATAGTAAAAATAAAGAAATATCCTTGAATGTACAGGTGTGTCCAAAATTTTTATCTGTTTCTAATGTTGTCTTACATTTGGTAGAAGGGTAGGAAGTGCAGCTCCATTTCCACCTTATTTTGTGGGCAATGTACATGTAGTCTGTCTACTTGCTTGCCAGATCAGCCAAGGACTGCTGTTTTCAATAGCAGGGCTATGCTCACTGAACCTATACATACGGTTTCATTAACTTCTTGTCAGTTACCGTGGTAAGCTATTCTGCCATTATGTACTTTCTGTTTAGGGCAGGGTAGCATTCCAATATGCTTTGTTCTCATATCGTGGTGCTCATTTGTATACTGATAACCCCAAGAAACAGTGACAGAGTCAATGAAATCTGCAAATAGTGTGTGAGTCAGCAGTGTTATGAGTCCCACCCACAAGCTCCATCATGCCCTCACAATGCCTGTGTGTAAGAGTGGCCTTCTACTGCCAGACCCTTCTCATTATTCCTGGGGTAAGCGCCCATCACACACCATGCTAGAGGCGACAAACACCATGCTAGAGGCGATGAAACCCTGCTGGTTCAACCAGCTTCAGGTCTCAAAGCAATGGAGACTAATATACTACTTTTGGCAGTGATTAACTTCTTCAATTCAAACACCATTTAAACCATCAGTGTAAATTACAGACACATACTGTGCGACAGTATGGCATTCTACTCCAGAAAGATATAGGCTGTAAATGTTCATCTTTCAGAACAGGAGTTTTGCCTGTCCTTCAACTTTAATTCCTCTTCTGCTTTTCACATGGCTCTCTGTCTGACTTGACTGCATATTGTGTCTGTGCTGTGACCTATCGGATAGAGCCAGGAGATACGGCAACAACAAGGGAAGCTGGGAAATCACAAGGTCTGTTAAAATAAATATCAAATTGGTCCCATCCAAGCTACTGACTCTGGACCACACATGCCCCTTGGCGATGGGGGTTTGAGTCCCAGCACGGCCAACTGTCTGTGCACTTCCCATCTGTCACCCTTTACATACCTGTGTCCCTAGCCTCTCTCTGCTGTCCTGTCATTAAAATACAAAAAAATATATTTATAATAATAATAATACATTTACATATACATAGACTCAATTCTATTGACTGTTGGTCATGATAAAACAATGTTTGGTCCTGTACTTTGCTCTTCTGATTTGAGAATGGTGAGTGTTGGTTGGTATATTTGTTACATTTTGTGTGTTGAGAGGATCCGGGACAGTCTAATTCTTCTTAGTAATCAGCAGGATGTTTAGATGCATTAAGTAGGCCAACAAATCTAGCTTCTCCACCTTAACCCTCCAAACAAGTTCCACATGTCTCTCTCTATTCCTCTACTCACTCCTTTTCTTTCATGTCCTCCCCTTACATATTGCACTCTGTCTTGACCCTCCCCACCCCAAAAACCTTTGTCTGGGAACCATGCAAGCAAAAATAGACAAAAACATGTGGTTAGCCATAAAACTTCAAATGCACTCTCTGTACCCCTCGACCCAACATTTACGGATAACTCAAGAAGTATTGGCACCCACAGTGAGACTGACCTAAAATTAAGGCAAAAAATAAACAACACAAACAATGAGTCATAGCTTGGGCTCAAACATATGGGCAAGCATATACTTTTTCCTCAAACACAAACAGTTTATTGAGTAATATGATTTTTTTTCTGTAAAACATAGGTTTTAAAAGAATTGGCCCCTTACAATCAATATTTTGTCAAGGCTCCCTTGGGGAGGATTACAGCAGTTACATCCTGTAAAGTCTGTAAAGGTTGACACACTTTTGGTGTGATCTAGGACCACTCATCAATGCAGCGTATTTCAAGATCTTTTATAGTCTTAGATTTGCTGTTGTGATCAGGTCCGGATACTGAACTAGTCGTACAACTCAAAAAAATGTTTTGTGTTTGATACATTATTGTGTTGTAATGAAAGCATACTGCTCCCCATTATGTTTGAGCCCAACATATGATTCATTGTTTGTTGTAGTTTGCATTCACTTTTGCTCAATTCTGTGAAGGGTGCCAATTTGTCTTGAGTTGACTGTATATACCCACAAGGGTATTATCCGGCCTGAGTTGAGCTAGTGAGACAGCACGACAGGAAGCAGACGAAGAAGCAAAGGGAACACAATCAGGGTTGTCTGTGTGGTGGAGAGAAAAACAAAAAGAGAAAAGATTGCGACGGAGACCAGGGGAGAAAACGAGTGACTGACTACAGGTTACAATATCAGTAGAGCATCTCTAGTTTACCCCGCTGAAACGTTGGGCACAAGTAAACATACCAGGACAATGGTCTTTGGCCTTGTCTGCATCTTTCAAAGATGTCTTTTTGCTCCTGCCATGGGCTGCACATGCACACGAAACAAAAATCCTTGTACCAAGAGGTCAGAGGACCTGCCATGTGTTCTTAGTGCTCTCTCCATATGAGGCCTATATGGATCTGTTTCTAGATTTCTACTCAGTCAATATATTGTTTTGCCAGAACTGAACCTCAAAACCTAGTCTTCTGTGTAAAAAAAAAATGAAAACACTTCAATTCGCTTCAGAAGAATTTATATGGGTGCCAACATCATGATAGACTTTTGAGAATAAAAAATATATATTCTTTGAACCGTTTGACACCAGTTAACAGTTAAGTTCTTGCTCTGACCACTGTGATATGGTGTCTCCTTCCATGCAAAGTGTGAAAGCTTTATATTGTTCCATACTGTGAAAATAAAAACAAAAGTTTGTGTCATCCACACAGACAGAGCTATAAAAGTAGAAGTTATGATGTTAGTCATGTAAACAAGACCTGGCAGGGGTCCAAATCCAGCCCAGTTCCTGGACAGTTGCATGGGTAAATGCCTGAATGGAGTGCTGCTATGAAGACTTGGGCCCCTGAGAATTCAGACAGTTAGCAACATGAACGATCTCAACATGAAGGTCCCCCGCATTTGAGTTAGTGGGGAGATAAGGGGTTGACCTTGGTGATATCAGACAGTGAGCAGGATGTTTTTCCACTATTGGGCTGTGTTGTTCTTTGTATTTATGTGTTCTGTTTTTCTTTGCTCTCCTGCTCTGCGAAGACCTTCACAAGTTAAATGCTTGACACTCATCTCACCTCACTACTTCAAAAGTAAAAACACAACCACGTGTTCAATAATTTTGCCAGTTTAAATCTGTATAGCCATCTCTGTGTCCTGCAGTATTTAGTGTAGTATTAATATTTGTATTAAAACATGTTTTATGTATATGTATGTATATTTCCCTGTTTTTTGTGTACCTGTCTTGTCTTACAATTAAATGCCTTTGGCCTTCATGTCAGAGAATATTTACATTGGTTCTCAGTCAACTTACCTGGTTAAATAATATTTCAATAAAAATAAACAGACAATTGCTGTTATGATTCTTCACTTCCTGTTTAGTACTGTTGTCATGCCGACACACTATTTGATCTCTCCTTTGCCTGGAAACAGAAACGATGCAGAGTGTATCTGTAGAAAAATAATAGATAGAGACAGAGGAGTGGAATGAAAGAGAGGGAGGGAACGAAGGGGGAGACACTGGAGAGAGATATGGCAGGTTGGCATAATGGCTGAGCCAATCATTATGAATGTGTTTTATTGAAAAACATCCAACAACACAGTACACACAATTCATTCCCTTGGACAGGGAATTGGATGCTATATGGGAGAATGCTAGGTTGGAATGGAAACGTAAAGTAACGTTTTGATTCAATTTGCCCTTCTGATTGAGCTGATTTAAGCATTGGATTATCAGATAATACCTCCATGTCCTATTCTTAAGAATAAAAACACCATCACACCAACTATCCTCAAATGTCCTCCATAGAAGTTCACACAGCAGGTTTCCATACTTCAGTATGCCAGTTGACCTCCATATTTAATAGCTACTAAATAACAAAGAATATTTTTTGAATAGCCATCTGGAGGTTATCTAGCCCAATCCAGCCATTTTAATGGATGACCCTATCCAAAATAGCCCTTTTCACAAAGAACACCTCTCAGAGTCTTTGGGTTCCATAAAGCCTGTCTGAAAACAGCAACTTGCCTGTGAAGATGGTAAAGGTTCTTCAAGTGTATTCAGTGACCTTTGCTGATGAAAGCAGTGAAAAAGGTATTTTAACAATATCGTGATGCCCTTTCAATATGAAAGACTGCAGTATAAGACACGCTGTCAGCTAGTGAACGCTTAGAGAACAGGGAGAACGAAGTGTCTGGGTTGAGGAAGAGTGGTAACCATCCTCAAGAAGCACTGCCCTTTTGTGTATGTCAGATGTGCAATTTGATTAGTTATACAGTCAGATATCTTTATATTACTTCCCCATAGCGAAAAAGGATTTTTCGGAGTAAATGAAATTAATAAATTAAACTCCCATAACTCTGCAGAAAACAGTAATATACTAATATTTTTTCAGGTAAAAATAGCGAGTTGCTGAAAATAATTCTGTAAGGTTTATGTAATCACATTTTTGACTGAAAAGTTAACTCTAATTTTTGCAGCAAGTGCAATTTAAACAGACATTGTGGTACACAGGAATTCTGAGAGGTGTGTTTGCCACGACCATTCAGAGATGTAAACCTAGGGCTGGCTAACATACGTTGGCGTGTTAATACATACAGGTCCAAGGCACTAAAAAGATCCAAAAGATGGGAAAAAAGTATTTTTTATTTTATTTTTTGGGGAATAAAATGTTTTACCCCCGTTATCGATTTTCCCAAAGCATACCCTTACCATTTTAGATCACCCAAAACCAAAATGAAAAAAATGACTTTGACCAGCGCATTCCCCTGGCTCTCCCCTTTTGATAGATGTATACCACGCATTTGTCACAAACGGTTCGATATTTACAGATGCCTTAGTGACTACTGCCCTTCGGGGACCTCACCTCTACAAACATACCACATTGACAATTGAAGATTCCTCTGAACACGGTATGAGAAAAAAGGTGCGGCTAGGACAAACACAAAGGGAATCATGTAACACATCATGACATGACAAAATTCAATCACTCCCACGTGATAATATGGATTAATAGCAAGTATTATTACACCGCTTGGTATTCATTAACTTAACAAGCCAGCCATGCAGGAATTAGGAACACTGATCGCCTTATGCTAGTGCATAAATTGTTAATGTTATGTTTATAGCCATGTAGGCTTACTTTTTTTTAAACTGGTAAGCCTAGCTAACGCAAGTCAATCGCTGAATAACTAGTACTTATTTTCAGGGCATGAATGAAACTAATATCATTACAGCTTTGTGTTAACTTTCGTAGTTAAGCTTTTTGAAAGCAAACTATTAATACAGTTGGCTATATCATTTTATTGTCTCGGAGTGGCGCCAGTGCATGGATCGATTGTGGCGCCAGTGCATGGATCGATTGTGGCGCCAGTGCATGGATCGACATTATTGTAGCGGGGCATTGGCTTAATAACAATTAAGTACTTCTGGTCTTGAATGAAGCATGTATTATTACACAGTTTGGTGCTAATTGTGCTTTTTTGAAGCTAGCACAAGAAACTAGTACTAGTAAAAACAGAATAGCAACTATTAACATTTCAAATAATTACTTGTTAATAAATAATAAGTACTAGTATATAATCAATTGGAATAGTTACAAGTAGAGAATAAGTACCAACTGCCTTGAAACAATTAGTACCAACTGCCTTTAAACAATTAGTCGGTTCCAGGGAATAAATGTTAAAACAGTTTGCCATTAAGTCACATCAGGTAGAGCAAAGCGTGTAAAAGATGGTGCTGTTAAGATCACTCATTCCGTTGCAAAAAACACTGCATCGTCTCAGTTGCTGCAGAGTATAACTTACAGCATGGTCAGTTTGTCACACTTAGGCTCGGTCTGAATGGCATAAGTGGGCTGTTCATGGTTGTAAAGAAACAGAAAGTGTTCATATTTCATTTGAAAAATATAACATTTTAATAAAGGCTACATCTCTTCATAATAATTACATTAAGTACACAGGCATCATTCCAATGGAGCTCTGTAGAATAGAATGCATAATTTACAGTTTATATACAAGTGGAACCAAAACACAAAAGGTAATGTAAAATATTATAGAACAATAAACATGATTCCAACAATACTAAAGGCATAATAATAAAAATCTCTTTTGAACATAAGCCCCTTTTGAAAATCAAGGGAGTGTGACCCTGACATCAGGGTCAAAACACGGTTCATACCCATGTAGGCACAGCTACTGTACTCAGTTAAACACCATGCCAGGCTCCTAAATGGCACCCTTTTCCATATATAGTGTACTACTTTGCACCAGGGCCCATAGGGAATAGGGTACCATTTAGAATGCACTGTCATAGTGTTAGCATCATCTAACCTCTTCCCCTGGCAAAGGGTTAACAATACACACAGAACACTCTGCTCAAATCAACACAACCACAGGCATACACCACTAACATAATGGGAGTTGTTTTTTTCAATGAAAAACATCTTACACAGATCCAGGACTGGTAGTTCCTCCCTGTTTGAAACCAGTGTCTTACTGGACAGGTCTAGAGCTGGTTCTTTCTTGCTGTCTTCCATGTGGGCTCTAGTGGATACACTCATACCTCTGGTGTTGCTCTGGAGCCTGGACATGAGGATCTCATGTCAGGTGTATCCCTGCATATGCATAATTTCTGCAATTTGGGGTATTTTGGGCTCAGGGACAGTTTGCGGACAGAAATGGGGGATTATTCGAAGGGTAGCGTGGGCTCTATCCCTGTGCAAAGCTGGGGTAACATGAAGGCACTGAGATAAGACAGGAAACAGCACTGTGTTACCGGTGCTTCTCCAGAATGGGAACACAGAACATCACTGATTGGTCAGAACCTAAACATCTGAAACAGGATTGGTTATTTCATTTGAAACATTGGAGACAACATCCCCAATCCTTCCTGCAGCATGTCCTTCCACAGCGGTATGAGTCAATTCAATCTATTCAATAGTGATTTCAATAAATAATTAATAAACTCTTTACACGGCATCGCCTACATCTATGGTTGTTGGTAGAGGCAGGCTCAGATAAAGCACCAGACCCAACGTTTACCTCTAGAACGCATTAAGGTATTAGAAGTTTCCTGTCCCAGGGTAAGGGGTCATTCACAAAGTTTCTAGAACTCATAATCCAACCCATTCCAAGTCCAGCCACAAAATTTCAGATCCTCTAACCATGACTCCTTGTGGATGGAGGGTCCAGACCCACCATTTCAGATACTCTAACCATTAGTCCTTGTGGATGGAGAATCCAGACCCGCCATTTCAGATCCTCAATTACTCCTGGTGGTTGGGGAGGACTTTTCTATTCTACCATCTTCTTTCTACATACTTCATTCCTTTAAATGCATCTCTGGTCCTCAGTACTTGTCTTAAAAGATGTGTCCCTGTTCCAACAGAGTGTGTATTAGGTGTCCTTGGGTAGGTTTACTTCAGGTATACTCCTTCTGTCGTTCTAGGGTGGTATCAGTCCACCCGCTCCACCTTGCCCAGGATCTTGCCCTCGTACATGGGCAGCATTGAGCTGTCGTCCCATACCTCCTCGAACACAGCTCCGCACTCAAACTCATCACTGGCCTTCTTGAAGTAGTACCTGGAACAAAGAGGGGAATGGAGGGAGGTGCTTAGTGACTGACTGAGTGGACAGCCAACACATCCTCTTACTTGAACCAGTGGATTTTTTAACATACATTAAATGGCACTCCCACAGTCACCTTGACAAAGTTAAAATTATGTGGTTAAACATGATCAAGTTGAGTTAAGACATTTATTCATGTGGGTCTCCTCCAGTAATGACAGGGTTATCCCATTGCCTACTCCAGCTAAAGGAGCCACATGCAGAGGTCAGGGAAGACAGCCACTGAGGTCAGAAGTCAGCAGAATGCCTGTGATCTACCATGCAGAGGTGGTTTTAGGATTGGATGGACAGAATGAGTTAATTTCCCCACCCTGGTGCTATCTCTTTAGGGGGCAGAGCATATTGCCAACTGGTTCTTTCTCTTTTCTATGAGAGTACTGCAGGGTTTTAATTTTAGAAGCAGTGGGATTTTCCATAGACATCGTAATTATGAAAAGGATCCATGGCATTACTGTTTAAGTCGGAAGTTTACATACATTTAGGTTGAATTCATGAAAACTCATTTTTCAACCACTCCACAGATTTCATGATAACAAACTTTAGTTTTGGCAAGTCAGTTAGGACATCTACTTTGTGCCTGACAATTAGTTTTTCCAAGAATTCTTTACAGACAGATTTCACTTATAATTCACTATATCACAATCCCAGTGGGTCAGAAGTTTACATACAGTAAGTTGACTGTGCCGTTAAACAGCTTGAAAAATTCCACAAAATTATGTAATGGCTTTTCAAGCTTCTGATAGGCTAGTTGACATCATTTGAGTCAATTGGGGGTGTACCTGTGGATGTGTTTCCAGGCCTACCTTCAAACTTGGTGACTCTTTGCTTGACTCCATGGAAAAATCAAAACAAATCAGCCAAGACCTCACAATTTTTTTTTAGACCTCCACAAGTCTGGTTCATCCTTGGGAGCAATCTCTAAACACCCGAATGTACCACATTCATCTGTACGAACAATAGTACGCAAGTATAAACACCATGGGACCACACAGCCGTCATACTGCCCAGGAAGGAGAAGCGTTCTGTCTCCTAGAGATGAACGTACTTTGTTGTGAAAAGTGCAAATCAATCCCAGAACATCAGCAAAGGACCTTGTGAAGATGCTGGAGGAAATCGGTACAAAAGCATCTATATACACAGTAAAAGGAGTCCCATATCCACACAGTAAAAGGAGTCCCATATCGACATAACCTAAAAGGCCTCTCAGCAAGGAAGAAGACACTGATCCAAAACTTCCATAAAAAAAGCCAGAGTATGGTTTGTAACTGCACATGGGGACAAAGATCATACTTTTTGGAAAAATGTCCTCTGGCCTGATGAAACAAAAATTGAACTGTTTGCCCATAATGACCATTGTTATGTTTGGAGGAAAAAGCGGAGAGGCTTGCAAGCCAAAGAACACCATCCCAACGGTGAAGCACGGGGGTGGCAGCATCATGTTCTGGGGGTGCTTTGCTGCAGGAGAGACTGGTACACTTCACAAAATAGATGGCATCATGAGGAAGGAAACTTATGTGGATATATTAAAGCAATATCATGACATCAGTCAGGAAGTTAAAGCTAGATCGCAAATGGGTCTTCCAAATGGACAATGACCCCAAGCATACTTCCAAAGTTGGGACAAAATGTCTGAAGTACTACAAAGTCAAGGTATTGTAGTGGCCATCACAAAGCACTGACCTCAATCCTATAGCAAATGTGTGGTCAAAACTGAAAAAGCGTGTGCGAGCAAGGAGGCCTACAAACCTGACTCAGTTACACCAGTTCTGTCAGGAGGAATGGGCCAAAATTCACCCAACTTATTGTGGGAAGCTTGTGGAAGGCTACCTGAAACATTTGACCCATGTTAAACAATTTAAAGGCAATGCTACCAAATACTAATTGAGTGTATGTAAACTTCTGAACCACTGGGAATGTGATGAAAGAAATAAAAGCTGAAAATCATTCTCCACTACTATTCTGACATTTCACATTTTTAAATAAAGTGGTAATCCTAGGCCTAAGACAGGGAATTTTCACTAGGATAATATGTCAGGAATTGTGAACAATTGAGTTTAAATGTATTTGGCTAAGGTGTATGTTAGACATCAGAAAGGACCTCTCCATTTTCAGGTGGAGATTTTGATGTAAACCCTAACTCCAATACACCCACGTGAAAACGCACAATAGTTCAGTCAACCACAGACGAAATGTTCTACTAATCACTTGTGTTCAGTTAGTGTGAGCTGTGTAGAAAGCTGTAAAAGGAAGGGGGGGGGGCAATATATCTCCTAGTCACTTCAGTAGGGGAGGGGATCCAGGGGGTGGGGGGCATATACTTCAGTAGGGGAGGGGATCCAGAGGGTGGGGGGGTGTATACATCAGTAGGGGAGGGGAACCGGAGGGGGTAGGGGCCAGTCATTAACTCTGTAATGGAAACATGCCTCATTTTGCCCATGTCTGGAGGTGCACATTGTGTGCCTTTTAATTCCTGAACGTTGTTTTACAACAAGGTTTTACAGGGCTGACGAAGTCATACAAACAAAGCTTGTAAAAAAGAGGGGAAAAGTATTTAAAAAACAGAAAATTCTCACAAAAGAAAAACCCATACCATGCGGGGGTGGGGGGTACAGCAGGGCTCTCCAAATGACACACAGGAAGACTTCACTAAAAGGGGGTACAGCAGGGCTCTCCAAATGACACACAGGAAGACTTCACTAAAAGGGGGTACAGCAGGGCTCTCCATTTGACGCACAGGAAGACTTCACTAAATGGGGGTACAGCAGGGCTCTCACAGTTTCTCTTTAAGTGGGAATAATAACAGTCTGGGGAAATAATCCATTGTTCTCTGGCAAACCAAGTATGGGTAAATAAGACGACATGAAAGAGTCTAAGACAGGCTAGATAATTGTAGCCTTATTCCTGAAGAGGAAGGAGGGGGAAGACAAAGCTATATCCTAAATCTTCAAAGGAGCACTGCTCTTATTTGCTCAAAGAGCAGGAATGAGAGGGAAGAGAAAGAGAGAGTGAAGTCTTTCCACTGGAACATGTTTTATGTGGCAGAGATTTCAGTGTGCATCATCTGGCACCACCCACCCATGTAGGTAGATGCTTGTATTGACTTTGTAGTTAATATTGCTCTATCCCACACAAAGACATGGTGACTGTGTACACCCCATGCCAACAGTCAGTGACAGAATACGCTGCACCAGGGTACAACGCCAATTCAACTGTCAATCAGTAGGACAGGGCCAGAAGGATACAGTGCAGAGCACTGCCTTCCAGTGTCACCCTGTCACTGCAACAATGTAGGCTATCAAGTAATCCAATCTAATCAGGGCAAATGACCACTCTATCACACTCTCACATCTTTCGAACTGTTCTTCGACGGTTGATTTAAACTTTGCTCTACTTCACATTCCTCAAGCAAATGCAGGGTTTCTCAGGGTTTCTCTCCTCATGCAGGGTTTCTCTCCTCATATAGGCGACAATTAACAGTGCTGACAATTAGTCAAAACAATTATGGACAAAAATAGAGAGCGCAAAAAAATATACAATATATATTGGAAATATATAGATATATATTGGAAATGAATGTAATGTAGGTTACAACCCCTGGTTCCAAATCATCTGTCCAGTCAAATTAAGCAGCAGCTTGTGTCGTTACCAAGCTTATTTTAACATCAGTGCCCAGTCACTAATTAGCACTGACTTGATTAACAAAATATTAGTAACAATTTCTGTATGGAAAAAGTCAGAACATTAGTGTTTGTTTAGATTTTGTTTATAGAACATATTCCTGATTTAAAGTTGTCATGATGTATTCATTTTCTTATGCATACAGTTCAATATCAACAGTCAAATACCAGCTGCCACTGACACTTCTTTAATGTTGAATTTGAAATTAACCAGACGGGGGTTGCTGCCTTTACAAAAACTTGCAATGTATACAAATCCCTAATGCATTCTGTTAAAGTTGCAATTTTTAAGATTTTCACCATACAAACACAATAAAAAAAAAAAAAAAGTGTTCACTTGTAGTGATACCATGGGCAGGATAGGTTCTAAAAATGGGAACCACATGTAGTATAACTTTAACTAAAATACCAAGCTTGCTAGCTTTTATCTACTCATCTCTAATAAACTAAGTATAGAAAGCTCCTCTCCAGCACCTCTACAATAGGATACGTAGAGAAAGTGTTTGTTCAGTTGGCTATCATTATAGAATAAGCAGGATAGGCTATTAAACAGTAATTCCAAACCCAGGGTAGTTATGAATTCAGAGCATCAATTAATCATTAATTTTGACAATTAAGCCATTTGATAGAAGAACCAAAAGTAACAAATTGTAGTACTAAAGCTTTAGAACATGGCTTGTGGTATCCCCAACAAGCATGGCCGGCGCCTGACAACATGCTATTTCAATAAACAACCTCTGCCTGAAATTTGACTAGTAAATATCCAAAATGTAATCCCGGTGGGTAAACAAACTCGCAGTGTGTACTTTAATGCATGTCTCTTTAAGGCAGGCCTGATAGCATCGGTGAGGAATTTGCACGGCTGGCCATTTGTGTGAGTCTTTGTTGATTGAAATGAAAGGGGCTGGGTTCAAAGCCGTGTGTATTAAGTGTGCCTTACCATGGAAATCAATACCAGATGGGACCCAAAACGATCCCGCTTAAAATTCTTTCCTCCTCCCCTTCCCATTTCCTTTCCTGCAAACCCATAGTGTTTTGCTGTGCCCCTCTCTCCCCCTCCATCAAACACAGGCACATCTTTACACACCCACACAACCTGTCTTAAGTCAGAGTAATATGAACCTGTGAGTGGATGGAGCTCTACAGAAAAACTGTAACATTATGAATAACCATATCAGCGAGGAAGGGTAACTGCAAGGTCTAGGAAGGTGATTTTTGGGGGCTGTTTTGTGTGCGCGTGTGTTAAAGTGTGATTTCATTATTCTTACTAATGTATGACATTAGAACTAGTGTGTGACTGTAGGAGTAGCTGCTGTTGATCTTACCTGTAGTGTCCCTTCTTGCGGAGCTGTTCTTTAAAGTGTCCCAGCGTGAGACGATGTGTCTTCATCATCCTCCGATAGGGGATCTCCTCCCCACAAAAGAAGTAGGTCACCACCGTCTCCCTTCCCATGGCTGGAGCAACACGACACCCTGCTGCCACCTGGTGCTGCTGAAACCTGCTGGGCTCCTTCAGTCTGAGGAGGAACACAGGTCTGATGTCAATAACCCGCTAGGTGGGTCGGGTCTGATGTCAATAACCCGCTAGGTGAGTGGGGTCTGAGGTCGATAACCCGCTAGGTGAGTGGGGTCTGAGGTCGATAACCCGCTAGGTGAGTGGGGTCTGAGGTCGATAACCCGCTAGGTGAGTGGGGTCTGAGGTCGATAACCCGCTAAGTGAGTGGGGTCTGAGGTCGATAACCCGCTAGGTGAGTGGGGTCTGAGGTCGATAACCC
>JACXGI010012569.1:0-22328 GCA_016801175.1 Esox masquinongy | reverse complement strand
ATTTCATTTATCCCTATGAAATCAACACTATAGACTCACAGATGCATTTCATTTATCCCTATGAAATCAACACTATAGACTCACAGATGCATTTCATTTATCCCTATGAAATCAACACTATAGACTCACAGATGCATTTCATTTATCCCTATGAAATCAACACTATAGACTCACAGATGCATTTCATTTATCCCTATGATATCAACACTATAGTTTGAAACATGTTCATTTACTTTCTTTGGAAACATTAAAATATTATAGTAAAATAAGGTTATTTTGGGTTCTGATACGACTGGTAACACAACTAGTACAGCAGCTAGTCTCCAGTTGATTGTGTAAGAATTTTCAAAATTATTTTTCCTGTTTTGTTGAGTTACAAAAAGTGAATGAAATGTATTTAATTTGGAGTATTTATTTTTCATTTTATATAAGTATATACAATGAAAACTTATACACTAATACACCTTTATTTGATTCAATTTTGGAATAACCCTTGGCAGTGATTACTGTCAGTCTTCTAGTGTACATCTGTAGGTCTTGTGTCTCTACATGCTTTGAACACCAGGACTGTGAATGTTTACCCATTATTCTGTCAAGTTGTTGGAGTTCTAAGCTCTTGCCATAGGTTTAAATACAGATTTAAGTCAAAGCTGTAACTTGACCAGTCAGGAGCGTTCCATATTTTTTGATAAGCAACTCAAGTGTAGCCTCGCACAGGCTGGGATTCAAACCGTTGGGCATGGAGCGTTTCCAGTGGCTGTTGTGAACAGTTAAATTGAATGCGATTGGATGGACCGACAATGCACATGACAGGGTACCGAAGAGCCATAATTCACAACAACAAACAGTACTGTACATTGAGCAACAGCAATCAAACAAGCAGATCAGAATGTAGCTGAGTAACATGCCTGAAATGCAGTTTGGCATGAGAGAGTGGGCCAAAATGTCTCCACAAGCGATGTGAGATCAGCATTTTCAGGATGCATTTCGTTTCAGTCAGTCAGACGTTGTGTTACTGAGTGTAACTCTTTTTAACAGGGGGCATTGGGAGTTGTTAATTCAATTGCCGTTAATCAAATATCCTCTTTTGAATGAAGAGCTGAAAACATTCAATGATTAAAATATATATTTTTTTAAACAGAAAGGGGGCGAATAGTTTTTATGGCACCACTTGTCTATAATGCTGTGTTGCACCCCCAGATTGTCCCTTAAAGGTGAGAGAACTGATGTGTGTTATATGTGTCTGCAGTGGTGGGAAGTTAAAATGTGGTCATTATCTACAGCTGAGTGCCTGTGCTGACCTCTTATAGTGCTCTTATCATGGTTCGTTCTGTTGTGAGAATTAACTTGGCCAGGGCCCCACTCCTGCTCCTAAATTCTCACCAAATTGTCAGGCGAGGGGATTTCTTCACTCTAACTTAACCCCTTCTTCACCTTTTAATTCCATTCCATGACTGACATCTCCAGCTGAACTCTGATCCCATGACAGCATTTCACAGAGCTCTGCACCGCCATCCTGGACACACATCTCTCAGAGAGAACATTCGACCTCTAAAGTACCTTACCTCCTACACAGTTCTACATTCTCCCTATACAGAAGTTGGCCAGGATAGAAGTTGGCCATGTCGATGCCCTACAGCTCTGACAGCCAAAGGGGATTGTGAAGATGTAACAATAGTGTCGTATTGTCCTTAAGTTTCAATATGACTAAAATGTAAATGCTTCTTAACAAGATGCTTTCGAGTTTGGGCGACTGAACCCTTTGCATCTGCAGCAGGAAAAAATGGCTACAATTCATTGCATGTTACTTTTTCAAGATGTTTTCTTAAGCTCGGTTTTTGAATGCTAGGACCTAGCTCCACCCAGAGCGGTTTCCCATTCAGCCTTGCACTTAACCTCTCACACAGGCCCCAGCTTAATCTCCCATCTTAACCCAACCCCTAGTGACCTCTGACCCCAACAAGCGTTAATCCCCACAGCCAGTCCTCCTTTCCTGTGGTGTTATGGCTCTCTGGGTTCCCCAGCATTTCTGGCTGTTCCCTCCTCTGGTAATCTCGGTTCTTTATGTGGTCTGTCTGTCTGATGCTGGTGCTATCTAGGTTTTTTCTGTGCTGTCTTGGTTTGTTATCTTTACAATTGCAGTCTGTTGTCTAGATCAGTCCATCCAGGGCCTCACCAATACCTGGCATTTGTCCTCAAGCAGGTCTGGCACTTCAGAGAAAGACAAATGGCCCATGTATGAGCAATTTAACAGAACGGGTTAGAATTAGTAGAATCGTGATCTCTATTCAATGTAGTTTCTGCTGTCATGGGAAGTGTTAGTTTTCTCACAAATAGTCATTTCTAGTTCCCTGTTTCAGGGAACTGTCCTAGAGGACACTGAAATGAGCCCAGGTAATCAGCCCGTAAAACAGCAGAGGCCATCCAGTTGATGGAAGGCTTACTGAGATTCTGTCCCCTTTTTACCTGCAGCGGGGTGTTCCCCCTGGGCCCAGACCTCCGTCCCTGTAGCCCTCAGTCCCCCCGCCACCCCCCCCAAACCCCGCGAGGCCCCCTCACCTCCTCCTCCCTTCAGGGCCCATGTAGATGATTTACGGCTCCTCATAATCGCTCATTAGACTGAAAACGCATGCTCGCTCATGCTCATTACTGACCTGTTCTACAAACCGCCAGCCCGGTTTATGGGAACTCCCATCGTGACGGTCTGCAGGGCGCTCAAAAGACTTTATGTATGAGCCTGTGTGTTTTATGCATGCGTGTGTGTGTCTGTTTCTTTGAATCCCTGTATCTTTGTTCACCGTGGACATACCTCGAAACTTGAGGACAGAGCATATGGTTCGGATTTACCTGGCATCTGGTGGCAACGTGCATGTTTTTCAAAGGTTTTGTGTGTGCCAGTGTGTGTGTGTGTTTGAGCGTGTGTGTGTGCGCGCGCGAGTGTGGGTGTGTTTGTGCGCGTGTGTTATTGGTTAGGGGACCACTGAATTCTTCCTGGAAATCAGGGCAGTCAGTATGAGAAGCATGTCTGAGGCAGGCTCCAGGAGTAGTTCATTCCTCCTACGGCGCAATTCAGTTTGTAATGAAACACTGCCAAACATTCTCAACGTCCTTAAGAGTGTCATCTGCCTGAGTTTCTCTTAATGTATTCAGTCACTTCAATAATTTCAGTACCTCTCAGCTACTACGGGTTGCGCTTCATCTGAGCCATTAAAACATTCTGAGAACTACATAAACCATGTATGGGGAACTATTGAGGTGAATCGGGGGGTGTTGTTTCACAAAATGGCCACAGTAAATCATCCTCTGGTAAAATGGAGGAAGGGCAACCACCTCAACCTTTCTCGGTTTATTTCCACATTGGAGACAGATTATGCATGATGTCACTGCTAGCGTATAATAAGTGAACCTCGTGAGGCTTGCGTGTGTCCGTGCGTGTGTGTGATTACCCAAAACTTCCTATGTAACATGGTACACTGCCTCCCCTCTTGTTGAACCCCTGGCCCGGCTCTCTGCTGTGATGAAAGGCAGGTTTCTGCGCTCACCTCTGTAACCAGCACCAGACCACCTCCCCAAGGGTCCCCTCTGCTGCTGATAAACATGCAGGGCTGGTTAGCATTGCAGTACACTAATCAAGCTGGTCACGCGTCTAAAGGAGTGTGATTGCAGCTAAGGAAACGGTTTACTGCCCGTTTTGGTTTTGAGGATCCCCCCCGTTGGTGCTTCATGCTAGGGATAAAGGCCCCTGTCTTTTCCCTCCAGCCCGGACTTTGCAGATAATTACTTTGTTGAGGAGAATGTTACTTGATACTATTGTGTACATAGTTGTCTCACCTAGCTATCTTAAGATGATTGCAGTAATTGTGAGTCGTGTCTGCTAAATGACAAATGTAAAATGTTTACGAATTTCGGTTGGCTTAGCATCCAAACCTTTTTCCATCTTTCTCTAAAACAGTACTTCCATTTTGGTCTCTCTTTCTCTCTCTTTTTTAGATCCCGTTTAACCATGTTTATGTTTGGATAGGTGTTTACTGTATTGCGGGGTCTCAAACCCAATAATGTCTTTTTAAATCTCAAACTCCAAAAACTCTCTTGCTTTCTCTCTCCAATTACTGCCACAGCCAGAAAACAACAATCTAAGGTTACAGAGCCGGACTAACTTTCTCTAGAGGGCTGAGGTCTTGACCAATATGACATTACTTGCATTCTGATTTTCACTTGCAGCCCCTCCTCCCATCTCCTATTTCCATGTCTTGTTTTTCATTTTCCCTCCACTACTACTCTATCTGAATGGTAGTGTAGGTCAGACACCACATGCTTTGGCGCATTCCAGCATATCTTACCCACTTCATTTCAGAGGCTTCGTTTCAAGTCCCGAGGATTTGAGCTGGCATTCGTATCAGTTGTTTTATGAGCTGACATTAAGTCCCAGCTCTGCATAAGGTACCTAGCAGGCTGCGGTCTCTGCTGACAACACTTTCTTACTTTCTCCATTACTGATTTCCCATGTGGTTTTGAAAATTAGAGGCTCATCCATCAAACACACTGTCACAATATTATTCTCCCAATTATCCCTGGCTTTCCCCTGCTCCTTTAACATTCCCAGACACAGTCCAGCCCCGACCACTGCCTTCTCCCAACATTACCCCACAAGACCACTTTAATGACTCCCATAACTGACTGTAATGACTGTGTGTTCATTTATCTAATTGAGCCTCTTATTCCATTAAAGACCTCATCTCCCCAAGGACATAGTTTGTGTCTCTGTGTGTGTGTGTGTGTGTGTGTGTGTGTGTGTGTGTGTGTGTGTGTGTGTGTGTGTTGTCTGTGTGTGTGTGCACGTGGTGTGTGTGTTCATGTTTGCCTGCTTGTGCTGTTTTTTTTCTTAATGCCGTAAGATGTCATTTAATTTTCTTCCTCTTGTTTTGCCTCCGTGTTATGCTTCAAACCTCTCCCAACATTCACACGTTTTACACTTTACACTTTACACACACACACACACACACACACACATATACGTCTGTTCACCTCATCTCTGTCATGTTCTTTCTTTCGGCCTGGTCTATGTAACCACTTCCATTGTCAGCCCTCTACATAAAGGGGATTCAGCCGTAATCTCTAGCAGCCTGTAAATATACCACACACATTCCACCTTCACACTTCTACAGCCCCGCAAATCTCATTCACAACTGACAGGTTTTCAAAGCTGTCTTTACCAGACCGTACAGAATATATTTGTCCTGAAATTAAACACACATTATTTTAAATGTGTTGAGCGTGTCTGTACATTTAGCTCTGGCATCAATTTTTTCCCCCTGTCGTTCTCTGACTGAAACCCGCTTTTGAGTTCAAACCTGACAAGTAATAATTCTCTTGTTTTGCCCCGTGGCTACCTGTAGCGGATGTAGAGATCGATTCTAGACCCCCTGCCACTCACACACTCAGCTCACCCTGCAGCGTGAGTAACTGCTTCATGATGACAGGGGAGGTTCTCAGGGTAGTTCACCTCTGTCTGTGTGTGCGCATTAAGATAACACCTTCAAAGTGGTCCGTTTACATAGTTGTTCTTTACATAATTGTTCTCTTTAAGCATGAGACCGATAGCACGCACAGCTACAGGAGAGAAAATGGCTCATTACGAACAAGATGGATTACCTTGAGTCTTTGTTTGCATTGAAATGTTAAAGGTGTAAAGAAGAACCAGAAGGATTATCTTTTCTGCCTGCTGATACACTGCTCGGTCGAATGCAATGAATGACTAGAAGCATCCAAAAGTCATGGCAAACAAAAGGCCACGAGCACAACTGGACACTGTAGCAGAACTAAAAATCCACGTTTTTCGAACCTGTTTAGGGAAGTTTTAGGGAACCATTGTAAACAGCCGGGCGGTTGGCGAAGCCAAGCTTCCATAGTGGCACTTCCTTGCCTTGTTTCTTGCCCGAGCGGCCGTTGGTCTAGAGAAGCCTTCAAAGCTGATAAAGACTGTCCTTCTCTACGCGAACGCCAATCTAAACGACAATCTATATGGCTGCGGTAGAAGGCGAGCAGCGGGAGCCAAGAAGCATGACTGATCCAGGAATTAGTATCTGGGGGTGGTGGTGATGCAGGCTAATTGTGTGGAACCAGAGTGTTGTAACCACCCTACTCATCTCTCCCTGACAGAACATAAGAGGCCTCTTCACACAATCTGTCTTCCTAAAAGGCCTGAGGGACCAAATACACCCACTGACTGGTGCTTTGCTCATCTGTGGAGCCTCTTGCACGTAGGCTGAGGTGGATCGGTGCACCACGCCACACAGAAACTATCACATCGCCTGTAATGTCTACTTTAGCTAATGCGCTTTAACTATGCGAAGGGACCGTGTTGTGTTCCACTAGAGTAGAGTTGAGCTCATTGTCCCAGATTGGATGATTTACATTTCAGATCCCTGGCTTCACCAGCCACACTGTGGTTAATAGACATCCGACCGCCACTTAGTCGACCTCTCTCCTTTGAGCAATAAATGTTTCAGTGTGTTTCCTGTTCGCTGAGTTCTGATGTCAGGTTGGAAATGTTCCGTAGTGAGTGATTGTGTCAGTTTCCAGACCCACCACCCATGACTGGCTTTTGGCACAACAGTATGTAATCACAAACCCCTTCTGATGTTCCAACTCTGAACCGCGGGGAAACCGATTGTTTGGATTACGGGATCATTGCGATGTACAGTATACGAGCTCTTCTGAGCTTGGGTTTTGTAAAATGTGTGGTTTCTGGGTATGTATACAAGTGTTTATTTGTGTTTGCGAATTCAGCCAGTCCCATTTCTAAGTCTAGCTTGTGTGTCTGTTTAAAATGTAGACTCAGGCAATTGCTGATTTGTTAATTTGCATCTGTAATTAGCATCTTCTCAACAAAAGACCTGTTCCCTAATTAGTGCTAATCAATTATGAATGAAGTCTCCATCACGACCAATCCCCAACTGGCTATCTGGCATTCTGTGTACTGTTTTTCTCCCAGTATGTGATGAGAATCTTTATTGAGGATTTCACCAGCAATGCAGCTTACAGAAATAAATACACCCAAAAGTACAGGAGCTTTGACTCCAAAACATGATGAAATCCATAACGGTAAATTATTGCTGCTTCCGAGTTATTAGGATTTAGGTTGAGCCAGAGATCTGGGATAGTAGAAAGGATGAGAGTGAGGAGAAAAATGTAAAAATAAAATAAATATGGAAGGGATATGGAAAATCAGTGTAGTTGTGTAGTCCAATGTGGAAATACTGAAAGGAAAACATCAGGTAATCATGTTTGCTATGGTTGGGAATTTTTTTCAACTAAATAAAAGCACCTCAAGTCTGATGTAGAGACAGACTGACACTTAGTTTGACTGTGATCTGGGTTGTGGTTCGGAGGCTGAGATGTTTCTATTACTCTCCTTGAACCACATCTTGAGGAGAAGGGAGGACAGGGACAAATCCTGACTGCTCATGTGGTTATGGTGATAATATCATCAACTCTGACCATAACATCATCTCCATAACATCAATTAAACATCACTCCTATTTCTATCCCTCTCTTTGGTTCAAATTCTCTGGGAACACAAAGTATGCAAAAGGCTTTAATTACTGTAACAGGCCACTTGAGCATTGTAGATAATCATAGACCTGGATGAGCCTTTTCAATTTGAAACCTCAGGTTTCCTCTGTAGTCAGACAGGTCTGTTGACTGACAGGTCTGTTGTAACTGAGGTCTGTAGTCTGACAGGTCTGTAGTCTTACTGGTCTGTTGTAACTGAGGTCTATGGTCTGACAGGTCTGTTGACTGACAAGTATGAGAAAGATTTCATTTCCCAGCATGTTCTCTGTTCTCTCAGGATTACTACATCTTTCTGCCCTCTCCCTTAGAGCAACAATAAGCCCATGGTAGCAGGGACCTGAGAATTGGTTCAGTAAAAACCAGTGGAAGAGAGGATTATGGGTTTTTGCTGAATCTAAAAATGATCTGTGAGCTCTGAGTCATTTTATGTCTCTGTCACAAAAAGACATTTGTGGAACCCATGCTTCCAAGCTTTGCAAATATACAATTAGATAAAACTCCAAAATAAAGAGCCTGTTCAAAAGCCCCTTGGAATCCCTTAATTTATCTTTTAATCTTAGTTGTTTCCTTTCCAATTGTCTTCTCTTTGCTTTATAAACGTAGTAAAACATTTTTCAGCTGAAACCTCTGTTACAGCAAAAGAGACCAGCCAATAACCTGGCTGGAGGCAGAACACACAATGCCCAGTCTGAGATGAGTTTACAGTGCCCTCTAGAGTTTTCTTTAGGCACAAGAAATTAAGTACTTCAGATAACTGGAACCATTTTTGGAAATAAGTTTTCAATTGCTTTGGACAATTATATGGTGAATTATCCTAAGTTCTTAGCACAAATCTCAAACTGGTAACACAGCTAGTCTTACATTCGAATCCTTTTACTGTGCACTTATTTTGTTTGTGGACATCTTTTAACACAGTCATTGATTCAAAATGTATGTTTGTTATGAAACATAATGAGTACATTGGTTTAATCTCCAAAACACAGCATAATTATATATTGTCAGTGTTGCTTTTTAACAAGCAGCTAAACCAATAGAAAAAAGCAAGAATTCTGTTGAAATGTAATGTGCTACAGTACTGAAAATTACAGTTCATTACACAGTTTTCACATTAGCAATCACACTTCCACAACCCATTAAAATGTACTTAACATCAAATGTCCATAATTTTAATGTTTTTGATCAAAGTCATAGATACAACAAATAAAATCAAATATTAAATATTACACCATAAATGTAATGTAATCAAATGGAAAAATACATTTCCAGTCAAAAGTTTGGACATGCCTACTCATTCATCTTCATTTTTACTATTTTACGGAGTTACAGAATCATGTAGTATCCAAAAAAGTGTTGAACAGAACACAATTCATTTCTCATTGTATATTCTTCAAAGTAGCCACCCTTTGTCTTGACGTCAACTTTGCACACCCTTTGCATTCTCTCAACCAGCTTCATTAGGTAGTTACTTGGAATGCATTTCAATTAACAGGTGTGCCTTGTTAAAAGTTAATTTAAGAAATTTCTTTGCTTCATAATGCATTTGAGCCAATCTGTTGTATTGTGACAGGTAGGGTTGGTACACAGAAGACCATCATTATGTCTGTATTGTAGTAGTCCATATTATGGCAAGAACAGCTCAAATAAGCAAGGAGAAACGACAGTACATCATTACTTGAAGGTCAGTCAATACGGAAAATTTCAAGAACTTTAAAAGTTTCTTCAAGTGCAATCGCAAAAAAACTCAAGTGCTATGATGAAACCGTCTCTCATGAGGAGCGCCACAGGGAAGGAAGAGACAGAGTTACCTCTGCTGCAGTTGATAAGTTCACTACAGTTACCAGCCTCAGAAATCGGCAATTTACAGCACCTCAGATTGCAGCTCAAACAAATGCTTCACATAGATCACGTAACATACACATCTCAACTGTTCAGAGGAGACTGAGTGACTCAGACCTTAAGGGTGGAATTGCTGCAAACAAAACCACTATTGAAGGACACAGATAATAAGAAGGTACTTGTTTGGCTCAAGAAACACGAGATATGGACATTAGACTGGTGGAAATCTGTCCTTTGGTCTGATGAGTCCAAATTTGAGATTTTTAGTTCCAACAGCTGTGTCTTTGCTGATAACACTGTCAGTGATTTATTTAGAATTCAAGGCACACTATACCACCATGACTAACACAGCATTCTGCAGTGATAAGCCATCGCATCTGGTTTGCTCTTAGTGGGACTATCATTTGTTTTTCAAGTGGACAATGACCTAAAACACCTCCAGGCTGTAAGGGTTATTTGACCAAGAAGGAGAGTGATGGTGCTGCATCAGATGACCAGGCCTCCACAATCACCCAACATCAACTCAGTTAAGAGAGTTTGTGATGAGTTGGCCTGCAGAGTGAAGGAAAAGCAGTCAACAAGTGCTCAGCATATCTGGGAACTCCTTCAAGACTGTTGGAAAAGCATTCCAGGTGACTACCTTATGAAGCTGGTTTAGAAAATGCCATGAGTCTGCAAAGCTGTCATCAAGGCAAAGGGTCGCTACCTTGAAGAATCTGAAAATTTTATTTTGATTTGTTTTCTTCAGTTTTTCGGTTACTACATGAATTCCTATGTGTTATTTTATAGTTTGGATGTCTTCACAATTATTCTACAATGTTCTGATGATGATCTGTGTATGGTTCATTCAAACTATATCCTTATTAAACAATGAAGACAGATAATCCTTCCCAATGCCTCAGTTTATTTTTTTAATGAACACATACTCTGTGTGCAGTGAGGAAGGTCGACACTTAGTCATGTGAATGAGTAGTTCTCAGAATAAAATACTGTAGCTAGCCCGTTCCCACTTGGGAAAATGTCATTTTTAGCTTAGAGTCTTAGGAATACTGTAAAACTGGAACACACAACATTACAACTGGGGTTACTTTTCGGTTTTCCGCATTACCGGTCGGGTTTAGGATTAGGCATTAGGGCTAAGTATAGGCATATAGTTGGATTATTGAAATTAGGGTTTGGTGAAGATTTGGTTCAGGATTAGGACTAGGGAATTGGGAACAGATTGGTTGGGTTTAGGTTTCAGGTCCCCACAATGATAGAAATACACGAGTGTGTGTGTGTGTGTGTGTGTGTGTGTGTGTGTGTGTGTGTGTGTGTGTACTTGAGGCTTTTGAGTCAGGTGATTCTTTTACCCAGTTCCATTCATTTCTGCTATGTTGCAGAGTATTCATAATGCCTATGTGTCTCTTCAGCAGGGTTAATAATGGGAAAGGAGCAGGTTAGAGCAAGCTAGCTACCCAAGGATCTGCCTCTGAGCATTATGTAGGTCAGGGTTATATCTCTGCCTGGAAACCATGGACATAGAAGACCAATACAAAGTCAGCATAATCATCTTTCACTCATTCAATTCAATCCTCACCTTTCTAATCTGCATCTCTGCCACCTCTGCTACCGCTTTCCTCTCTTTGCCATCAAGCCACGGTACCTGTCCTGTATGCTACTGGTTTCCTATTGTAAATCCTCTTTTGCCAGGTCTGTCAGTTGGATACGCTGAAGAAGTCATTAGCATTGCCTTGTACAGCGGCCCAGGCAGGTCTGTTTATGGAACTCTGGTGATAGAGGTCGGTGCTGCTTCCCTCTGTTGGATTGTTATTAAGTGTCCAGGCACAAAGCTGACCCTAGCACACAATAAAGGTTACAGAGCTTCGCTACAGCCAGTGGGGAGGAGGAGGAGAGTTCCCATGTTCACAGTCAGGCCTTTGTCCTGAGCTACAAGGGCCTAATCAGTGAATTAGTCAGACATGACATTATACATTTGGCGTAACTGTAAATAATGACAGGCTTTATGACAGTGATTGTAACAGACATGACTATATTACATGTATTTCAATCAATAAAATGTATTTTATGAAGCCCTTTTCTACATCAGCAGTTGTCACCAAGTGCTTTTACAGACAGATGGCCTGAAACCCCAAACAGCAAGCAAATACAATTCACGCACAGTGGCTAGGAAATCTGGCATCGGCAACCCAACCAGGAGAACTTCAACCCAACCAGGAGAACTTCAACCCAACTTGGCGAACTTCAACCCAACCCGGAGAACTTCAGCCCAACCCGGAGAACTTCAACCCAACCTGGAGAACTTCAGGCAGGGACAGCTGTGAGTCATTTGGGCCAGGAAGATCTGAGGTGTGGTCCAGGGGCTCATGTCCTCCTAAGGTCAAACAGGACACCAGGAAAGTTAGAGAGAGCATTCTTAGAATTCATAGGACTACCTAATCATACTATTTCCCCGGTGTAATAACTAGGAGATGCCCTCCCCAGGGTTTTGGCATAGAGGTCAATCCTCCCAGGGGAACATGCAACCCCCAGGCTAAATATAACAGATAATTGTTAAAACAAGTTAATGTTAAAATGTTAAAACAAGGGATTGACACACTCCTAGAACAGACTGCACTTAATCATAGAACCTGCTGAAGAGATGAGTCTTTAGTAGACACTTAAAGGTTGAAACTGCGTCTGCATCTCAAAATGACAGATTATTCCACAGTATATAATAAGGAAGCCTGCATCTTGTGATCTTAGCATACATGTAGGTGTGTATGGCTGGACCAATTCAGAGATGTAAGTAGGAGCAAGTGCATGAAGCACTTTGTAGGTTAACAACAAAACCTTAAAATCAGCCCTAGCCTTAACATGCAGCCAGTGTAAAGAGGCTAAAACTGGAATTGTGATCACATTTTTCGTTCCATTTAAGATTCTAGCATTATTTTCTCATCAGGGTAACTGGAGAGAAGAGCATTGCAAAGGTCTAATCTTGAAGTGACAGAAGCATGGATTAGCTTTTCTACATCATTTTCTGATAAAGAGTCTCAGATTTTTTAAATGTTCCGAAGATGGAAAAAAGCTGCTCTTTAAATATAGTTTATATGTTCATCAAAAGAGAGATCAGGGTCGAAGGTAATGCTGAGGTCGAAGGCAATTCTGAGGTAATGTCATCGGACATCAGATGTCATCGGGCCGACTGGTACAGGCTGTTTCATCATGGGGAGGATGTCATCGGACAGGCTGGTACAGGCTGTTTCATCATGGGAAGGATGTTATCAGGCAGGCTGGTACAGGCTGTTTCATCATGGGAAGGATGTTATCGGGCAGGCTGGTACAGGTTGTTTCTACTTCAAGAGCATGTATTTAGTCATACTAGAATTCATGAGTAGGACAAGGAAACTGTGATGAATGTTATTGAAGTCATGGTGAAGGGCAGTCGGCACAAAGGCATTGCTACAGGAATGACTAAAAGCAGAATTACAGCCATTATAAAAACATATAAAAGGCATTAATATTGGCATTGTTAATCTAGGGAGTTAAATTACAATTTTATGCTTCAGTAGTCCTACTTAGTAAACACTAAGAGAATGAACAGGAGCTGGAATTTCATTACTAAAGAGAATTTAAAAAAGACATGAATACATCATTTGATAGTTGACACCATTTAATCCTGCACATGTTGCTTGAAGATGCACTGTAAGATAGTTGTCTGCCTTCAAAAATACACATAGATTTGAACAATTCATGGCACCGCATGAGGCACCCAGGTTAACCAGCTTCTTCAAATGTTTTACAAAGGGATGTGAAGCGTCTGAAGATATGATACATTATCACCCAACAAGGACAGAAACAACAAAAGAGAAAACACAGTTACAGATTATTTATGTTACCTACTCTGCAATGGCCAGAATACCTAGTATCCTACATACATTGGTTAGATAAACTCTGCACTCCAAAATACATGATTGATTTGGCTTTATGATTTTTACTTGTCACTTTATTATTCCAGAACAGAAACTATTTTTTTTTGGTATGAACATAGTCCACTCATAAACCACACAGTCCACTTGATGATAGCTGTAGTTATCCCAACAAATTATTTTACTGTTACGAAGTTAGCTAAGTCAATTGAGAATCAAATATAATTTTCAATGAAGATCTGGCCGAAGGCATATAAATGCAAGAGGACAGGACAACACAGAGAACCATATAAATAATGTTAAATATATTTTCAAATATACACTACAAGCCAAATAAACCAAATCATGGAATTATACTATTTACAATTAGACATATAGGCTACAGATGCATTGATCAGGTAAAATCAGTTAGATTAGAATGTTTTTGGAGTGAGGTTTGATAAAAGTTTAAGAGTCTTAAATGTATTTTGCAATTCAATCCAGCCACTGGCGGTTTAAAGCTGAAATTAATGACAGTGAAGGAAATGTGGGTTAGTATTTGAATAACATGGTGAGGAGGGAGCTGAGGCTAAGGGGGCATTTGCCTTTAATACCAGTGATTCTGGTGCTGTGTTTGTAGCAGGGGACGAGTTGACAGGAGTGTAAAGGCCACAGTGATGAGTGCTGAACAGGGTGCAGGTGAATGGTGGATGGCGCTTTTTATTGGCAAGCTCGTAAATTACCTCACCGTAGTCACAGATTGGCAGGATAGTCTTTTTTATGAGGGTATACTTGGCAGCCAGGGTGGGGGATGTCCTGTTGTGGAACAGGAAGCCAATTCTATATGTAACTTTAGATAATGGTAGCTGTTATGGGTATGGAATGACAGTGAGCGGTCTAGTCACAAATCAAGGTATTTGCAGGTGTGTCGACATTCTCTAAATCTGACCCATTCAGGACGAAGATGTTTGGAAGACAGGCAGATTGAGGTGTCTAGGTTCAGACTGAAAAGCAAAAAGTCTGCCAACATAGCACAGTATGATTGGTCTAAAAAGTTTGTGTTAGTAGTCTCATTGGTTATTCAAACAAGCATACACATTCACATGTACAGATCACACGGGAAGATGGACATAGGCTTATAGAGGCCAAAACATAGTTTTGGCATGGACATAGCCATTGAAAGCATCTTCAATTTTAATGTAGTCTAACTGGCAGACCTTCAGTTTCATTGGCTAACTCTTTACTCTAAACAGGAAGGATCTGCCAAATAAGTAGGAAGCCCCACCCAGTTGACTACACTAAAATGGTAAGTGCCTTCATTGGCTATATCCATGCTCTCAAAGAACTTTGGGCAATCTAAAGATCTGTATTCTGAATTCACATGACACATACCATAAATAATGAAAGGAAAATTACATTACAGAATTTACCCAAAACGCAACTCATAAACAATATTTTTTGGTCATAACCAACACGTTTTAATCAAATAAAACCTGTAATAAACACAGCACTTCTAATGCATTGCTCTGAACAGGTATACGTAATTACTGAGCAATAACAAGAGAAAGTAGTCAAAGTTAAAAGCAAAAAACGTTTTTAAAGGGCAATAATACCAAATATCTAAGATTTGCCTAAATTCTGAAATCGTTTGAAGTTATTGTTGTACTGTCAATTACTGTGAAGTAATTGTTGTACAGGGAGACAGAGTCGAGCTAGTGCGAATTAAGTGTAATGTGGTTATAATGCTCTCCTCCCACTAATGCGATTGGATAGAACTTGTTGAAATAACCGTTATCTATGTGAAAAACAAGTGTTATGTCATAGCGAAAACACAAAACCGGGTAACTCTACCGGTAATCGATTGCGGTATGTAGTCTACATTCTATGTCAGAAGCATTAGTCACGGGTTTTAAAGTTTACCTCTTCTAACATCTCCAAAGATGGGTCGTTGGCTTAGTCTAAACAGACGGAGGTGCAATCCATGAATAGTTTTTACGAGTGTGATGTCATTACACTTTTGTGACGTTACAATACATCTCTTTGACACAAGTCACTAACAATTCACCAATCAATCAATCAATCAAACTGTTCATAAAGCTTTTTACCTCTGAAAAATGATTCCAATGGTCAGAAGTTCTTGATTAACTCTTACCCCAGCACACTGACCACAAACAATGCACGTAGCTATCAATGTATTGACCACAAGAGGTCACTGTTGGCTAATACATTAGAGATTAATTTAGAGGGAAGTACAGAATGACGCTGCGCACGTAAATGTTTTTATTCAATTATGTTGAAAGCCATGGTATATATATATATATATACCATATAGTTATATATATATTCAACCATGGCTTTCAACCATGATTACATCCAGAGGCGTCGCTAGGATCACAATACATTCGGGGCTTAGCCCACACCCCCGCCCCGACCGGGACTTAAAGTACAGGGTTTTGAATGCACATGCGGAAAATGTCGATGTACACGCTGGCGGCCTACACCTCTACATTGTCATAATGCGCGGTCGGAATTGTAGATGAGTAGATCAGGGGCTACTTTTTTTTGGTCAACTTGAGATCCGGGGCTATTCATAAAAGATCCAGGGCTATAGCCTCGGACGTCAAGGCCTAACGACGCCACTGATTACTTCAGTGTATTTATTAATATTAAGGTCAATTTTGTGATATTTAGTAATAGTAATCTATTTGAATGCCACCATAAGAATGCTGCTAGGAAAACACTGACTGAGTAATACATGCAAACATTTGATAAGAGCTCATGAAATACAAAGCAACACCATACAGACGGTCAGGGGGTCGGGTTGTAGCCTATACCGCAGGGCACAGCAGGGCTCTACAGACACACCGTTTAATGTCACATCCTGAACATGCCAAGGAAGGTGCTGTGAGGCCGGAGGACAAGTCCAGCAGATTTCCTGGGAATGGAGAGTTTCAAAGTGGAATCTTGCTCCAGGTAATGGACACCTGGGAACAAACACCAGGACATTAGCACTGGGAACAGCGGTGTGGTCGATGTGCCTCTCAATTTTAGAAGCTGAATGACTCATTTGGCTGGGGTTAGGGGCACCCACCGGCCGTGTAGCAGGTGTTCTGTGCCACTGTGATGTTGCTGGGCATGCTCTGTATACACTTCATCAAGCTGCTCTCCATACCATCTAGATTCTTCTGGATCACATGGCCCATAGTCCATGTGGTGTCTTTATACAGCACCTGTACAAAACACAGCAACGGACTAAAGGTGGCCTTGACATCCTCTCAGGAGTGGACGATATTGAATGTCCAGTTTTCATAGACTACCTGACTGTAGATGAAGTAAGTCCCTGCGGTTTCCACGGTGACCGTTTCTCCAGAGACCCGCAGCCCTGCCCCTAGACTCTGTCCTGGAGCCCATTTCACCACAGTGTAATCATTTTCATCTAAGACAGTAAAGTGGTTACAAATAGAGGGTCTATGTGTATTTGTTACAGACAAAAAGAATGTCGGTGAGTAGGCTTATTGTAATAAATCATATTTATGTGCAATCATAGTGTGTGTGTGTGTATGTGTGGATGTGTGCGATCCAGGTCTATGTGTTCATGTGGGGACCCGAAAGGCAATATGGGTTAGAATAAGCCGTTAGGGCTAGGTTATGTCTAGACATAAAGGTTAGGTTTTTGAGGTTAAGATTAGGGTTAGGTTAAGGTAAGGGAACATGGAAACGTTGTGTGTGTGCGTCAAACTATAGATGAGATGTCAGAGTACAGTCGACTCACCATCTGAGAGTGAGGAAAGGGGTACAAGGTGAAGGAATTCTCCCCTCTCTGCTGGATGAAATGGAAAGTATAAATGATTAAACAAGGTATGTGTGCAGCCGGGGTCCAGTGTTAACACTCCCGTCTCCATGCACTCCCATCTCCCCGCCAGAGAGTTTGATTCCTGTCTCCACTTCACCTATCTCCCTCAGATCCTACGGGCAATAAAAACAATGCAATAAAGGAGAATGAGTGTCCACTCTCCTTTAAATCTCTTGTGCGGTAAACAGACTGACCAGTGCACCGCTGTCGTCTGCTCCCACGTTTTTTAATGTCCCTCTTTACCCTAACTCCATTCCATTTGGATCTTCTGTCAGGGTCAAATATCTGTACAAGAGGACAAGATAAGACATCAGATTAAGTGCAGTCAGTGCAATGGGAATCTGATTTTTCAGATGAACAAGTAATTGTCATCCCTTTTCAGAGTTTTACCTCCATTGAGAAACGTGGTGGATGATAGGCCCTGTTGTTCTAAGCATTCATAAGCATCTTCATAGGAACTCACCTACCCCGCAGCGCGAGACATCATCAGGAGATGATTCCTCTCTGTTCCCACACATCAACATGGTCCACTGACGCAGCTCCCTAAGCTCCATCTGCATCTCCCTGACTCGGTTGGACTGCAGGACCACCAGGCATGCCAAGAGCAGCAACACAGCATACAGGAGATATGAGCCATGAAAATTGACTGGATAACTGTTTGTCATTATGCCACACAGGCGATCGCAGGGATAAGGTAATGTTGTCCTTTTTCAATGGAGGTTTCGCCAGGACGTAAATGTTCCGTTATAAATATGCTGCTTTCACTTTCTTCATGTCATCATGAGTCACAACAGAATGGGGCGGAGGAGTTTCTCACCCCTGCAATTGGAAGAAAAATGACTCATGCATTCTTGGACTATAAGAGACGTTGAGGGCATAACATTGGTAGGCCAAAAGGACTATCCTCTAAAGAAGTTTATATCTTCTTTGTTTATTACATATTAATGGACACAAAGGTGAGGACAAAGTATCTGAAACAAATAACCCATTGTAATAACTGAAAACAGTTCAGTGGGGTTGCAGAACACTAACCTACAATTAAAGGATTTATATGCTTTGCTTTCAAGAGATGTTTACAGCATATTTCCCTGAAAAGCTCAACATAGATAACTTAACGTCTATTTAGAAATATGTTTGTCTGGTTTGACAGAACAAGGTCAAAGTTGTCCTTTGAGAGATTGACTCAGTCGAACGTTAAAGCCATCAGTCTTCCAGTTCACCAACAAAGAAGTTTTGTTTATACATGGTTCTAACATTGTTTAGTTGTTTATTTTTAGTTGTTTGTCAAAATGCTCAACGCTGGTCAAAACATGGGGGCACAATTAAAATGTAGATCAGATCTGGACAAAGGACACATGTTAGCACCAGGTATGAAGAGAGCTAGAGAACATCTCCTGAAAACTGAAAGCCTTATCAAAATAAAGGGACTGGCTCTGTATGTCAAAATAAAGGAGCAGAGTACGCAGCCAAGTCACATCCTTTCCAGCTAATCTTTCCTAATATAGTGTAATGCTCCCCAGTTCAGTTTCCACTCATTTTTTTCCATTGCTTGGCTATCCAGCATAACAAGACTTAACAGACTCAATGTTTTAAAGAGTAACATAAGAACAAAGGTAAAGTAAAAAAGCAAAATGTTCCTAGATTTTATTTCCTTATACAATGAATTCTACAAATGATTTCAAAATACGTCTTCAAAATACAATTACTCCTCTGGATTGTGCCAAATGCCCCAGAATTAATTGTGGGACAGACAAGGCCCGTGCCAACCCCCTGTGGGTTGTCTATCAGCAGTTGCCAGAACAAATGACATCATTGGATTCCCTCCAGGAGCAAGATGGGATGCTTGTTTAAATCCTCCATAAAGACGCTGCAAAGAAATCACCTCAGAATCAGTGACATATTAACATTTGCTTTCATAATTCCATGTACTCCTAAATGAACTAATCAGCAAAAGGGTCCAAACCTCCTGTTGGGTGTAAGGACAAGTGAGGGTTGGATGGAGTGAGTCTATGCTTTCATCCTGCCTCTCAACTGTGGTAGTGCTGAAACACAGGCTGGGCTCCAGCGGTGCCTCGGGCATGCTCCTATCCATTGATGGCCTCTGGGAACTTTCCTCTTCTGCCTTACACCTGGGTTTAGAGCCCCACCAACTGCCAAGCTTCAACCTGGGATATGATTGTGTTTGGGTTGATGCTAAGAATCACTGTTCTTAATGTTAAGCTTACAGAAGCAACTGGCAATGGTAAAAGCATAATACTATTTGTCTGTATTATTTAGCTTTGCTCAGTCATCTAGAGTCTTCTACTTAACATCAACTTAACAGTGGACTTGTTTTTAACTTCTTCTTTTGACCAGGTAGGTATGCAACAACATGTAAAAAAATAGGGTTAACTGTCTTGCTCAGGGACAGAACGATAGTTCTGAAAGATATTTCACCTTTCTGGCTCAGGGGTTCAATTATATCAACCTTTCGGTAACTGGTTGGATGCTAACCACTGGAGTTGTGATCTGCAGTAGGTCTCTAAGTCCACTCTGAATACATGACCACAGGTTTGCCCTGAATGAGCAGCTGGCTCAGGCCGTCCATTTCCAATGTTCCCATTTAGCATCTGAAGCCTTTCACTTACTGGTCAATGGAGCTCTGTCTCCTGTGGAGGTCGCCAATGTGCTGCAGCACAGCAGCAGCTCTGGGTTGCACAGCCTGACTGCCCTCTACTGCTCCCCCTGTCCCCCCCTTCTTCTTCCGGCCCATCAGTTCAGCCGGAGAGGGCAGCTTCCCAAGGCTCTGCCTGTCCCTTGTTTTACCTCTCTGTCCTGCTAAACGAGCTCCTGCCATGATCATGACAGTCTTTTCACATTATGGAAAGAGACATTACACTCTAACCCTCTGAGGGGAATTGTAGCATTTAAAAAGAATATGACAGCCGCAGTGAAGAATGTTTACGAAGTATTAGGGCAATTGTTGTTTACTCACTTCTGGTTTATTTAGGAACTTCTGTATCTGAAAAGGGCTGTAGGATGTGGTTGGATCAGGTGGCACTTCACTAATGAACAACCGCAGACTTCTATTGTCAATAAGAGTATACTGTAATGTGTTTATTAAGTGAAATTGTTGGTGTTGAGTCTGAAGAGGACACCCACCTTGGCTGATATAGAGTTCTGTATTGGAACTCTTCTTTTTGTGACAGGGATCTAAACTCTGGGCAAAACCCAGCAGGCTCAGTCTCTATTTCAGAACACTGACGCTGAACAACCTTGGACCTCCTGGAGGTTTGGAAAACACTTTAACACTGTCAAGCAAGCTTCATACTGAAATATAATGTATTACCTTTCTAAGTTACATGTGCTGAACACGTGCAACATAATTATGCTACTTACCTGGCAAACGAGAGGAACTGATCACCATGGTCTACCTCTGGTTGTTCAATCTGAGTGGTATACCCATGATCATTTTCTTCTGTGTCCGTTAATAGATGCCACATTCTTACCTCAGGCTAAGGGATTAGTAGCAGAAAACGAATTCTTTATTGTGAAATAAATTAGGTATATACTTGTAACAAAAGTAGTCAGGTATTATAAGCCGAGCACAAAAGTTGTTATAAAATAAAATCGTAAATGAATTGGCTCACGTTAGCCATTTGAAAACGAATTTACCCTACAGAAAAACGTATCAAAATGCCGCGCAAAACATGAGCGCGCGGCCCGTGGCATAGGCGCAATTAGGCAAACGCTAGGGGCGCCCAAAGGAGTGAAGATTTTTTGTAATTTTTACTAATACTCTTTTAATACTATTAATTCGAAATATTACAAAAAAAGCGAAAGCCCCAGAACAACATAACTACGCTTGTGTAAATGTCAATTAACGTGCTTTTCCTTTCCCTTACCCTTTTGTAATTAATAGTTGTAAGCCTTTGCATTTTCATTATTGATTCAGCTTATATGTATAATAGCAAACAGCAATGTAGAGAAATGTTCATTGCGTACAAGCTTGTGCATGAATGCTAGGTGTAATTACTCTATTTGTGTTTAGGCTATAATGTGGCTTAGGTGCTATTAGGTGTATAGTTTAACCATCAGCAGCTTTTTCATTAATATAATGTAACACCCAATGGTCACATATACTCCTCTTCTCTCTTCAGATGCACTTTTGAAATACTTGAATCTCACCCCTGTAAATCATGGGCCACCTGCAGACACCTTCTCTACCTCAACACAGTTCAGTGATGTAGCATCAAACACTCCTGTCCCCTCTACCTCAGCACAGTCCAGTGATACAGCATCAAGTGCTCCTGTCCCCTCTACCTCAGCACAGTCCAGTGATACAGCATCAAGTGCTCCTGTCCCCTCTACCTCAGCACAGTCCAGTGATACAGCATCAAGTGCTCCTGTCCCCTCTACCTCAGCACAGTCCAGTGATACAGCATCAGGCAGATTGACCATCCGTTTTAACTGATAAGGTAAGCAAGCAAGCAAGTTTATTTATATAGCACAATTCATACATCGAAGCAATTCAATGTGCTTTACTAAGAAAAATAAAATATAAAATATATAAAAATACAATAACATAAAACAAATACTCAAATTAAAACATCAAAACAAATGAAAACATCATAATAATAGAAATACAATAAGAAAACAAAGATTAAAAAAGATTAGAAATGGGATAAAAACATAGGAAGCTATAAGGCTAAACAGTGTGGTTAAGTTTAAGTGCTCAGTCGTAGGCACATGAAAAGAGTAGTGTTTTTAACCTGGATTTAAAAATGGATACGTTTGGGGCACGTCTAAGATCTTCTGGTAGTTTATTCCAGTTGTGTACAGCATAAGTGCTAAACCGCAGCTTCTCCATGTTTAGTTTGGGCTCTGGGCTTCTCTTGGTCTTCTCTTGGTCTTTTTGGGAAACCAAGCCTTTGATTCTGGCTATATTTTTTAGATGATAGAATGCTGTTTTGGTGACCGCTTTGATATGACTGTTAAGTGTGAGGTCTGAGTCTATTAGAACACCAAGATTACGCACTTGATCCCTGGTTTTAAGGGCCCGAGAGTCTAGCTCTTTACTAATACTAGTTCTTTTATTTTTGTTGCCAAACACAATAATCTCAGTTTTATCTTGGTTTAATTGTAGACAATTTTGGTTCATCCAGGTATTTATGTGCTCTATACAGTGACACAGAGAG
>JACXGI010012568.1:0-22485 GCA_016801175.1 Esox masquinongy | reverse complement strand
CTCCACACCAGTTGGGGGCAACGGCTCCACACCAGTTGGGGGCAACGGCTCCACACCAGTTGGGGGCAACGGCTCCACACCAGTTGGGGGCAACGGCTCCACACCAGTTGGGGGCAACGGCTCCACACCAGTTGGGGGCAACGGCTCCACACGTATTTGAGCTGAATGCCAGACTTGCTTAGGCTCCTGTGGCCTGTTGGCTGGTTGCATTGACTCCTGAGGCATTTGAGCCGAATGCCAGACATGCATAGGCCACTGGGGCATATTGGTTGGTTGCTGCTGTGGCACATAAGTAGCTTCTTTCTGCTGATAAGGCACTCGAGCTGGACGCCATATTTCCTGAGGGTTCTTGGGTTGGGTCACTGGACGCCATATTTGGTGTGGCATCATGGCAGGCTGTTGCTTTTTTGTATGCGTTTCTGATGGCTTCTGAATTGGATGCCATACTTGCTGAGGCATGTCAGTCTGTTGCACCGGCTTTTCAAATATTTCAGCCGAATGCCAGACTTGCTTAGGCCACTGTGGCATATTGGCTGGTTGCTTCTCTAGCAAATTAGTTGGTAGCACCGGCTTTTGAGACATTTGAACTGGACGCCAGACTTGCTTAAGAATGTCATCTGGCAGCACATCAACTGGTTGCATCTGTTCAGGTTTTTGCATCAGATGCCATACTTGCTGGGACATGACGGCCGGTTGCTTTTCCGGATGAAGCATTTGAGCTGGATTCCATACCTTCCACACAACACTTGGTTTCTTTTGCTGCAAAGGCTCCTCATCCAGCCATTCCATGGGTATAGGGGCTGGACGCTGCTCAGAGTCATGAGCTAGATTGTATGCTGGCCAGGAGTCATAGTAGCCTGGTGCAGCTTGGGCCGGATATCCAGATCTATCACCTAGAAGATATTTAAATAAAAACATTACTACAAATTACTCATGAATTGAATTTAATGTGCTACATCTGGGTGAGTGAATGTGAAAGGCCATATGCATCACCAAAAACAAAGCCCCCCACACATGGATAAATGAAAGCTGTAAACAATTTGTTGAAGATATTTTAATGATGATTGTCATGCTATATTCAGTTCTGAGGTTAATTGGACTACAGTACAGTTTTAGTACCCAATATCTACATGAGAGCTCTTCCCAGTGATAAACACAAAACAATGTTCCCATTTGAACAATGCCACACCCTAGCAAGAGCAGATGGGAGAAATGAATAGACAAATCAAAATACAGTTTGATGCCTTATTATTAAGACACTAGTAAAACTGAATTACATTTGTAGGATTAAAACAAATAAATACCATGTATTTACATTTTCTGCAGAAAAGAATCTCACCTTCTGCTTCAGGAAAACAGGTTATCCTTCCAATTAGCAGGCAAAATATCCAAGAAACCCTGCAAAATAATCAACCAGACAGTTAAACAAAAAGCCTGAACTGAAGGGCAAAGTAACTAGATCAGTAAAATAGTTACCTTAGTAAGAATCCAAAAGGCACAGCCATTATTCTCATCAAACAACCCAACAGTATTCAGAACTACTAAAGAAGCCCTACTAGAAGAGACCCTTTGATGACTTATAGTGGATCCTAAATCCTCCTAGTCTATGGCTGGATATATGGGGACAACCCATCAGCCTCTAATTTACATTGATTTACTCAGGTTTTTCCAATTAGTTGAACACGTGCAGCATTCATTACAAAATGGGAATGTAGTAATTATAAGTTGTGAAGCTGCAACAACCATAAGCAAATGCATGTAAACAAAAAAATAGTGTTCTAATAACATTTTAATAGATTGGCATTATATATATATATATATATATATATATATATATAATATTGTGTTGTTACATTTATCAGCAAAAAATACTGTTATTAAGGTCATTATTTTAGAAGGGGCAATCAGCATGTGGTAAAGGTATAAGCTCAGGGATGATTCTACATTCACATGCTAGTTGGAACTAGGAAAGTAGTGATTGATGATTAGGTGTATGTGACACTTGTATCAGACAGATTCATCCCAAAATCTCTCCAGGTCAATCAGTTAATTGAAGGCACGCACCACTTTCCCAGACTTAAATTGATATAATTCTACTTGTAAGCAACCATGTTGATAATGCTATGTGATACCAATAAGATCAAGATGTGAAATTGTTTAAAATATATTCACCTGACACTTTTAAGACATTGACTTGAGAAGAAAAAAACATTGAGAAAAATATAGGCTTTTAGGGGGAAATACTATGGTATGCCTTAATGGTAGAAAATATTATGTTGGGAGGAAAATTAAAATAAATATATTCCCTGGAATAAATCAGTCAATCAAATTATTGGTAACACTTTATTTTGAGAATCCCAAATGTCTGCTCTACAGATGATTTACTATCAGTAACATTTTAACTGTCTACAAACCTTTCACAAAAAATTTCAATGCTTAGCACATTTTAGTGAAAGAGAAAAAACAAACTCTGAATTTTGAATGATGTGTTTTGATAGTTCTAGAGTGTTCTAGATGTGAAATTAACTGTTGTTCCAAGCTGCATGTTGGTTAAGACAACTAGAAGAGTTTTGAAAAAATGAACACAATACTGAGAAATGCATGTAACCACTGGTAAATGTCTGTAATAAAGTAAGCTTTGAGTCCAAGAGTGGACCAAGCAAAGGTAAGTGAAGTGGAGTTGAGATACATGGTGGTGGAATATCTCAAAGTGAAATACAAATTACTATAATTGTAGTGGAAATCCGTGCCACAATTGTTGACTATGTTGCCAGCCTTGCCTTTCCATGAGAGAGGCTGGACAATGGGTTCAGCCCAATTTCAGCAGACCAACCAAGGCATCAATAGTATGTTTGAATAATGATTGATTGGAATAACTTTTCATGAGATAAGTTGAATCTTTTAATGCAAATACTTAATTTTGTGTCATTTATTGATTGTTTGAATGTTGGTGCATTTTGCAAATTACATTATTCATTCTGGCCAACAGTAAGTCTATAGCAAAAATGTTTAATAAGATCTTTCGGCATTTCAGATACATAAGCAACCTCATACAGTTTCATTTCACACTGATTTTTAATTCAGAAATATCTGAGTATTTTATTATCCAGAGGAAAATATGATCTCCATAAAGTCCTTTGCTCCTGTGTATGACAACAACCCAATCTAATCCTGTCTAAATCATTTTATGGATATTTGTTTTCCAATGTTGTTTTCAACTATGTAGTCCTAAACCACTGCATTTGTAGCTGACTTTCATGCTATTGTTTAGATAAAACAAATACTCTGTCCCCCTTAAAGTAGTGTTTTCCCTTTTCCAGCTGATGTTTCGGCTTGGCACTCCAACTCTGATAATTATCCTTGATTCCAAGTCTGAGCCTTAAAAATCCCTTCTCCTTTTTCAGTTTTTTTTAGGGATCTATCCTTAAACTCTTCTCTCCCTTCAGCTCCAATCTTTCTTTATTTTTACTTTATTTTTGAACCCTTAAACAGAGAGAAGAAATACACATTGCCCATTTTAAAGTAAAACAATCTGCCCTTATCAATCAATCAATTTAATTTTATAAAGCCCTTTTTACATTATCACTGGTTCGTAAGAGAAATGCCTGTCACTTGTAAAAACACTTAACGCCCCTGATCTGTCCAACTCTGTCACGCCCCATTGAAATGACAACTCCCAACAGTATTTTTGAATGAACTGCCTAGGTCAGGTCTGCCCAACCCTGAGCCAGGAGATCTACTGCCCTGTAGGTTTTCTCTACAACTCTAATTTAGCACACCTAACTCTAATAATTAGCTGGATGAAAAGCTTAACCGGGTTAATCACAAATGAGATTGAAGAGAAAACCTACAGGACAGTAGATCTCCAAGAAGAGCGTTGGGCAGCCCTGGCCTTGATAAACTTATTTATATTATTAGAGTATTTATATAATTTATATTATTCAATGTATTTATATTAATAGACTATATTAGATAATAATATGCTTAACATTGTTTATCTAAAATGTGTTTTTGATTATGCTCCCCAATACTACTATTAATTTTTCACTTGCGCATAATAATAAAAGTTGGATAACCTTAGCTAAAGAATGTATTTCTGTAGAACTATTATTTAGGCTAGCCAGATAACCAGACAATCGGGGATCCCATCCCTCACCGCAATAGTATTAAGTTTGAATCCAATGAGAGGTGTTTTCCTAACCAATGGCCAAACCTTAGCCCTGACCTTAACCCCAGTGCTGTGGTACCTAACCTTAACCCTAACTTTAAATTGAATTCAGGACATATATCTGTATAAATTTGTGAGATGTGATTCGTTTTAGCAAATTCGTAACATATTACACGTTTTGGTAGCGCATTGTAATGTGACCAAACTGAACATAACATATCATACAAAATTGGTGTCATGTTATGTATTCCCCTGAGATCATGTTGGTCACCCAGCAAACATAATATTTGGTTTAAATGCACTGTAAATGCAGCTTTTAGATAATATCATGGACGTTTAAATGAACATAAGTCCACATTAACAAATTATACATCTGAATAGAGCCTTTTGTTGTACTAGATTCTATTTGTTTGACATTCTATTGTTTCTCTGTGGCTGTATTGTAAACCACCTACTCTTGTTTTTGGCTGAAACAGCTCCTAAAAATGTTCTCCAGTTCTTTCTCTGTCAGAGATTATCCTGGCCCTGGGAGTACTCTGAGGTCATGGAGTTGTTGTTGTTGTAACTATCAGGTCAGTGGTGATGTCGCCATCTCAGCGTTGAATAGCCACTGATCCCTGGTCAAGTCACAGACCGCAGACATCCGACTTGCCCTCACAAAAGTGAATGTGCTCCAGGGCACACGTGTACAGATGGACAGTCTTAATGAATACCCTGTGGCAGAAAAGTTTTAACTAGTAGTGTATTTGAAGTTTGTCATTTCCCAGTTTGAAATCTCCCACTTGACATTCTCTCACAAAAAACAAATCTAAAATTGGCCATTCATTTTAATCCACCAAACTTGCTGCATGATTATTTTCCGGCTGTAGAAAAGTGGCTTGAATTAAGATCCTGGGTCTCATCCTAATTTTTATATTTGGCTAAGGCACTTCTCCAAAGCACATAGGGGCACGACCATTGATGTTCTGTCACGTAGTACATGTAGGTACATCTCACCACAGTTGAATGTTCTTGCATATGTTCAGCCTTAACAGCAAGTGCAAGAGTGTTGTTACAATATAAATATCCTTGATAGATTTATAAGCATTATGTCCCATACCTAGTGTTCGTGAATGTTTATTGATCAGTGGCAACCATTTTGTTTTAGGTACTAATCACAAAAATGTTGTGACAGAGGACGATTTGTACAGTTTGGTAATTTGATTCAATAGGAGTAGCGTTTTAAGTGTTTTTCACAATATGAAAAATTGTGGTAAATCCACAATAATGGACCTTGTGGGTTGTTTAGGTATATTTGTTACTGTACTTGAGAGAAGATAAACCTGTAAACGATATTTCCTGACCTATGGACTATATTTCTTGCAATCTATAACATTGCATAGTTTGCATTTCAGTTGTTATAACTCCACCACCTTGACCATATTAAAAATACTTGAACTCCATGGCAAGACATAATTTTCCCAGATTTTGTCCAAAATGCCCACTGATGTAGTTGTTTGTAATTGTCTGTAGTCATAGCTTTTATACCCACAAACCATTATGAACAAAAGATTATGTAAAACCATTAAGAGGATTGTGTTCCCTAGATTTTGTGCCATCCAAAATTGTAACTTGTTTGTAGATCATGGTTGGTGCACCAAAGACTATTTTGTCACTTTGGTCCTTTCCGGAAATGTTAATACTCATACATTGCGTCACACATGCCCAGTGCAATGCAATTAATGGCTTACAGTGGCAGTTTTAGAAGAGCCCACAAACACAGTCATAGACAATAGATCTGTAAGGCTTTAAGCCATTGTTGTATTTGCGTTTCGGCATAACTTTAAAATGACATTTTGGCAGGATTTTAGAAATTGGTGGCGTTTATGACTTCGTAGCTATAGAAGCTAGTGACCACCCAGGGGTTGCTGTTGGCATGCAAGTGCCTAGAGATGATGACTTATCCACTGTGCCCGACTTGATCACTGGGGGCAATCAGACTGGCTCAGACACCGGCCGTTGTCTCTGTGAGCTCTGGGGACTCCTTGCGGCAGGCCAGGTGTCTGCAAGATGACTACGGCTGTCTGTCCAATGATGTTTGGCTCTTGAGAAATATCATGAGAAGAAGAGCGTGTGGGGCAGACAAAACAAGTGTCCCCGAAACAAGTGTCACAATCTTCTGTCATACAAAATCATTTATTCAGTAGTTTCACAGCTCTGTTTTAGGATCAGGTGTTCCAGCCTGCTTTACATCCTGAAAAACAGAATTTTAAGAAAATATGTGTATTGAGGCAAAATACTATACATTAATTTACAGGGGCAATATACAATGCTTTAGAGGCAACTGGCTGAAGACAAAACTGCTGGATTCTTCATGACCACTTCAGTGAATATGCTCCATGAATCAGCATTCAAGTATAATGTTTTCTTTCAAATAATTTACATATACCTAAAGATGGAGTCCAGGACTTCTGCAAATAACAAAAAAAAAATTTTAATCCCCCATTTTGGGCTAAATGTGTAATATGTTTTTCTTAGCATAATATGCTATAAGCTGAATCAAAAATAAAATTGAAAATTTGATAGTGAGTGGTTTTGATGAAATGGAGCACATATCAGCACATACATGACATTGCACATCGTTTCTCAACAGCGCCACTTTTACAGCTAGTGACCAAAAATCCTGGAATGCATCTTTGAGTGTGCTTACCTGGCACAATGGAACAAACACAATTGCCCCAAAAGTGCAAACCCTGCCGTGTGGCTCTACAGGCATGCTCAATCAAAAAGTTAAAGCTATTTCAAAGTAAATTGGTATTTAAACACATTTTCATTTTTGTTTATTCTTACCTTAAGATTTCCTTCTAGGAAGGACTGGCAGAATTCTCGCACACGCTCTGTTGAGATCTCTCCCTCAGGCATTAGCCACTTCATGTCCGAATTGGAGTCATAGATGCCAATGCGGGGAAGGTCACGTGAAGTCAGGCCAAAGTAGCCCAGAGATTTCTCATTGGACTTTACCCCGTGTATGAGCACAAACAGGAACTGTGACAGAAAAACTTGGTCATGTTCAGTAGAATAGATGGTTGTTCAGGTATTGCCCTCAGGCAGCTAAATTCTGGTTTCAGGTTCAGGACATGTTTACAAAGCATAAAATAAATCCATACATCTTACGTTATAGATAGTATTGTTGGGAGCTCTGTAGAGCCAGACAACAAAATGTGAACACTCTTACCAAAAACGTTTGCCATTAGAAGTTTTAGGGTCCATTTTCTTGTGAAATGGATGTTTTCAACATTTTCATCAACAACAAAACAATATTTGCTTCAAAATTTTACAGATTCTCTTTAAAAGAAAATGTAGAAAATGTAGAATCCTAAAAACTAGTATTAAATGGCAGATGAGATAGAGGTCTTGCTGAATCGTTTCAAGTATGGTTGTATGCCACTACCGACTTTTACCTTGCCAACAAATTCCTGCGCGAGTGCTGCTAATTTGTCCTTGAGCGCTTCATAGTCAGCACTCCCCCTGTTGACGAAAAGCAGGAGGTGCGTCTTCACCTCTGACTGGAACAGGCCCACCGCTGTCTGAGACATATGTATAGAGGGGGGTATGGGAAATCAATATTAAAAATAAGCATGATTTGTTCCAGTACAAAAACTGTTTATAAGGATAGTGTGGTGTAATGACTAAACATAAAACAAGGCTGGGCTCAATCAAAACTGTTTATGCAGTTTCCATGCCTACAAACTTTAAAGTTGATAGCACTTTAGTACATGTAGGTTTTACAACACTTCACTTTGAGTTACAGCTTAAGAACTGTAGTTTTGATTGAGTTACTTTAAATGTGCTAGTGTTTTGATTTTCACACTATTCACACATGCTAGCAACAACATTGGAGAAAATTGTGCATGACTGCCTTTCTAATATCGAGCCCAGCACACTTGTCTGAGAAACCTTGTGACAACAACGTAATAAATTGTATGTAGCTGAGAAGAAACAAAACACTAAATTTGTTAGTTGAGTTGAAACCTGATAACTATCATCAAGCGTGATAGCTACACATTAATACAGTTATCGCCAATACTTGTTACAGTGTAGTAACATGTGTAATAACACTGTAATAAGGACCCGTTGACATAAAGTGTTACTGCACTTTTATGAAGTGGTGTGCGAGGTGGACAGATGGTGGTCAGATCAGTGACAGGGCAGTACCACTTGGTTGTACTCGGTGATGTAACGAATCTCGTTCATGGTGACAAAGCGAGCCAAGCCATCCGCCTCAATCTTTTTTGTTTCAGACAGCTGAAGGTTCTCTTGGTGGTTATCCGCCTGAACACACACACACACACACACACACACACACAGGCGCACAGAAATCACAATGTCAGTTAATGTTTATGTCCACAGTTGCTCAGGAAATAGAATTGATGTTAGGCCCCGCCCGTGATTTCTGATGGACAAAGTGACAGGTGTGGTGTAGTGTAAGTTACCTTTCTGAATATGGCGATGGTGTCGGACACTATGCTAAACCTGGCCCATGCCTCCTTGTCACTGCATAGTGCCACAGGGATAGGCTTCACATTCTTAGCTGCCTCCACAAACTCCTTATAGCCGAATCTTTCCTCCGAGGGAGTCTGAGAGATTGAGGGAGAGAGATGGAGAGACAAGTAGAAAGGGGGCAGACTGAGACGAAGAGAGAAAGAGTATTGTCTAAAACACACTGCAGTGTTGTCGCCACACAGGCGGACACAGGCTCTGTTTTTGTGATTCAAATTGTCAGTTAGCTTCCTTGAATTTCAGTGAATAATATGTTAGTTCCTGGTATTTGTTATAGACTCATCATCAAAGAATGACTTGAAATACTATGGGCTTGTAGGCCATCATTTACCCTCAGTTGTGCTCTCTCTCACTCCATAGCTCTCCTCTACTTTACCTCTCTCCACAGCTCCCTGTCTTCCTCCTTCACTTCCTCCTTCTCTCCATCACTCCCTCTCCCCACCCTTCACCCACGCTCTGTTTACAATTGTTTACAGCGGCCCCATCTCTGCCAATCCCACAATTCTTCTGATGCCCCCTCGTTTTTTTGTTCAGTGGTGTGCCACACGCCAGCCATCGTCCCCCGCACACTGAGTTTGGCCAAAGGACTGCCGCCATTGGCACTCTGAGACGTCCGCCCACTATCCTTAGGGCAACGCCCGCTTGTCACTTCCTCTGCCATGTCGGTGACCACAGGAAATGGTTTCCTGCGAAAACCTGCCAGCTGCTGTACTGTCTCAAGTTACCGCAGCATGATGGTGGCTTTGTTTCAACTATGGAAGAATGCGTGTTTTGGTTTTTTCTAATCTAAAATCAGAGGGATTTGTCCATGGTTATGTCTGGCTGATTGCGTCCAGCGTCAGGTTAGCATTATAGCGCCTAGCAAACATTGATAATAATCTACTGTGGGTTTGTCACATCTGGCTGCTGTTAGTTCGTCCCATCAAATCCTCCCTTCAAGGCTTCAGTCGGCTTCGCAGTGTAGACTCTTACATTACCCTCTACACCCTCTTCCTCCCTCTTCCCTCTTCCTCCCTCCCCTGCCCATCCCAAGCTTATTTCCTGTTCCTGTCTGACCTCGAAGAAGCCGATGACAGCCACCTCAGAGGCTTTGATGAAGGCCTCGGCAGCAGTGACATCACTCAGATTAGGGAGGCCATTGTCTGCAGGGAGAAACAGGGTCAGATGGACAAGTGTTTGACAAGTGCTGATGAACTTAAGACACAGTCATTAACTAAAACAGCCAAACTACTCCTGTGTCAGAAGAGGCACAGAACCGTTGTGTGAAATGGATCAGTTTGTAGTAGAGCTTTAAGATAGCATGCCATAGACTCTAATGCCCATACCATCACAATGTTTCGAATGAATTAATAAACTATAATGAGGTCAGAAAGAGACCGAAAATCTGCTAATAATGTGGGAGCTGAAACGACAAAAATGTATGAAAGAGTGAAGGTCTGTGATTAAAGTTTAAGGATTCTTACCTGTGGCTAAGGCTGCAGTGACTACAAGGGAGAACAAAAGAAACCACAGCATCTTTGGGGCTGTATTGACTGTAGACAGAAAGACAGAGACAAGAGGACTGCTCTACAAAGTTGTTCCTATGTGGACCGTCAGAGTTTTAGGCTGGAGCCTGTATCCACCTGTGTGTCCTGTACGCTGCTGCATCTCTCTTTTGGGGGGTGGAGAGAGGTCACATGACCGTTTCCTCTGGTGCCGATTGGTAGCTGCATGAGAACCGGACAGGTGTTAATGATACGCAGGGTTAAGTGAGCGTTGGACTACGTGTCACTCTGTCAGTTCATGATTGTGTGATGTGTGTGTGTGTGTGTGTGTGTGTGTGTGTGTGTGTGTGTGTGGTGTGTGTGTGTGTGCGTGCATGCGTGTGCGAGTGTGTGTGTGTGTGTGTGTGTGTGTGTGTGTGTGTGCGTGCGTGCGTGCTTGAGTGTGTGTGTTTGTGTGTGAGTGTGCCTATGTACAAAAAGGCACCAAAACTCCTTGCAAGGATAGTAAAACCATGTGGGGACGTTTCACAAATCCCTGTGAGGGAAAAGTCTACTCAGGGATGAGGTTTAAGTAAAAGTTACAATTATAGGGTTATAATCAGTGTTAGGGGTTGGAGGATAGGTTTAGAGTTAGGTTAAAGATGACAGTTTTTGGGGTTACAGTGAGGGTCAGGGAAAATATCATTTTGAATGACTATGATGTTCAGTAAAATGTCAAATGTGTGTGTGTGTGTGTGTGTGTGTGTGTGTGTGTGTGTGTGTGTGTGTGTGTGTAATACACACACATTTTCTGAAATAACTGTAAAGTAACCTGTTATGGTAATACCCATTTGCAAAACCTCCTAAACCGAATCCTAGGAAACGATAGTCACGTAGGTCACACATCTGCAGTGCATTCAGACACACAACTCAACATGGGGACCTATCTGACACAGATTATAATGTACAACTCATGGTTAACCCCGAACGAAACGGTCAGACGCTCATTAAGCTGGGAACAGACAATTTGTTCAACGGTAGATGGCTCAATAAAGTTCCCTATACAGTATATTATCTGTGTAGAGTAAGTAGAAACATACATGGTTGGATACAGCACTCCCTCCTGTGGTGAAATGGCCACACTCCACTGAGAATAAGCAGGATATTTGCAGAAAAGAAGAGGAGAAAAGAACAGGGGGATCTCTCGCCAAACCTTCCAAAATAAACCCCAATGTGTTCCTATAGGCCTAAGCAGTCCTGAATGTGTGACAATGACTCCCTCTGTTATGGCGGAGACATGAGGATCTCATCGTTATATATAGATATCCGGTGTGTGTGTTACTGTTGCCACTGGCCTAGCAATGCAACAGGCGGCTGTCTATCTGACTAAATCGGGGATAGTTTGCCAGGACGCCAAAGAAGGTAAGTCTGGGTAGGGCCGACGTAAGTCCTGTCTAATGTAAAACATCAGAATCATGTCTTGAAGACACAAATGAAGACGAACCGATGAGATACAAATTCATTTCAGTAGACATTAAGTTAGATCCTTGACATTGTATATCCTTGTATACTGTATATACTATTATATTTTACAATTGAAGCACAATTTGAGGGTTCTAAGGGCAGTTTTAATAGAGCTTCTAGAACGTGGACTTTTGAAATTCAACGGCGGGCATCATTCGTTTCACATTTGCTTCTTTTGTCAAAATCGATTTGTGTGTCAGAAAAGGCCAGTTAATAAAACACTTGTAGATTCGTAATCATTTCTACATACTTTCATTCTGCTTTTACGTATTTAACGGGTTTTTTATGGTTCTAGGTTTCTTTCCAGGGTTTCAACAACTAGGCAGTTTTTCTTAGCCACCATGCATCAACTCAGTCGTTGCTCTTTGGGATTTCAGGCTGGGTGTCTGTAAAACTGCTGAGGTAAAAAGAGCTTTATGAAATAAATTTTATTGATTGATTTTAAATATTTCATTTTATTTAATCTTTTACTTAAAACTACTACGACAGGCCGAACTGAATTGGCATGTAGGCCAGATTCATAGGCAGTAGTCTGCCCACTGCTCCTCTAGAATATAGAGTCTGAAAATTCAAAGTAATGCAGCCTGCACTGTCTGAATTAGGGTGGGCAATGATCCTTTCATAACCTGTACTAATCAGCAGTTTCATGAAAGTGGTTTCCATTTGAAAAGATTGCTCGCTAATATCAGACATCTCTACATCATAGTCCCGCTAGATGTGGCATAAACAGCTTGTAACAGTCTTAAGACCTGTCATACCAGGCATTTTGCCAAGTTCTTAATCTATCGGGGATGCTACTTAGTGACCAGTGCTTGGATTTCCCTAGGACCAAGAACCCAAATGACCCTGTAGGATTCTCACAACAGAATACAGAAAACAAACTATTTTATACTTAATATTAGGAAAATAAATATACATCAAATTTTAATTAAGCTAGAGAAAACATTCTCCAACTGTATCTGTGTCACTGCTACAGTCAACACCTTGCGCAGCCACCGTAAAAGTCTCAACAATTAAATTAAAAAGCCACTATATTTGTTTCATTTTTTTCTATCTGGGTACTCTATAAATGTACTCCATACATTCCAAGTAAAAGAAAGTTTGAGGGAACAACACGATTCGCTAAATGAAGACGTCTTGATTACACTCCGCAGACTTTGATGGAGGCCCCTTCACAGACATTACAGTTGGATCCTTTTTTTGCTAGCCTGAAGGCAACGTGACCACTGTGTGCATCAAAATTGCCAGTAAAATCGAGAGTGATTGACGGACGGCTGTATTAAAAACTTGTCTGTGGTTTCTGCACTACGATTACAATATAATGGTGTGTAATGTGGGTGATCTTATTCTGAAATTGGTGTACAAAACTGCACAATGTTAACTGATGCTGAAGGATGATGACATAAAGTTAAGCAATATGCACAGATGTTGGCCTGTCTCCAAAAAATGTTAGACTATGTGCCCTTAAGACTTGGGTTAGAGTGTTGCCATAGCAACAAAAGACTGTTTTGCACTGACATCTTTTTTTTTGCGCCCTGTATCTCACCAAGTTGATTTCGAATTCATTCTCAATTACAGAAGCTGCCCGGGCTCTCAATGTGTCAGCCACAGTTTCATCTTCCTCCTTCCAATCAGTTAAGATGAAGTGTACATACCGTACGGACCATGTCTGTTATCCAGGTACCGGTAGCCTGGTGAAGCCAAAAAGGGCCAAGAGGTCGCCGATAAAAAACACGGGACCGCATACTGCAGTGTCCTGAATATCTATTTAGCTTCTGACTCATTCCGATAATCTCTGTGTCTCTGTTGGCTGTGTCATAGAATTGGTGACGGCGCCATATTAATACCATACAGGCTTCTTAAGAGCTAAAAGCATGAGACTCACGGAACGTGTGGCGTGGTGTGGGAAGGCTACTCAGGTCCTCAGGGATCTACCATGACGTCCACTGAAGTCGTTTAGCAGACACATTTATCCAGCGTCACTTACCACGTTTTTTTGGATGGATGCAAGGATGAACAGAGACCGTAGTTCTAAGGGTGGATGGATGGACAGATTAATAAATGGATGGATAGTTAGGTTAAGCATCTTGACCAGCCAATATGAGCCCAGAAACAGATGGGTGAACACACCTGAGAACAGCCAGGTGTAAAATGAAAGATGGTGATGACGCGACTACCTTGGCAGTGTAAAGTGAACACAGTTTTGTGACCAAAATTACTCGTTAACCATGTGCAAATGCGTGGTTACAATGAGGTTACATTACTTAAACACTCCATGGATTGAGACTGAGCAACTTGTGTAAATTTTTTTGGCTTTTAAAGTACCTGAACCCAGTGTGTTCTGTCAAACCATCCCAGTTCAGTTGAGGTAAAAGTTGATCTGTAGATTACAGCATCGCAGCCTTCTGAGGTCATCAGTGGCAAGAGTGTTTCCTCAAATCGCACCACATTCACCATATCACGCACAACTTTAGCCATATCTGAGCATTCGAATTTTACTACCGGAGAGATGCACCAGGTGAAGGGGAGATGTTCATTTCAGGTTATAATCCTTTGGCAGACGCTCTTATCCAGAGCAACTTACAGTCGCTCCCGTCATCCTAAGACAGCTAAAACAGGACAGTTAAGATAGGCAGTAAGGACAGGATTACTGAGTAGAAGCAGGGACTACTGCCAGGTTGGGGTTAGGGTTAAACCTCTCAAAGGTTTCACCATAAACACAAGTTATACAACACGTAAAGCACTTAGCCTGGCTGACTTCTGTTGTACATTGTGTTAGTGCCTGCAGACTCACTCCATCTCCCACGGGGTACATGTCATTAGACCCACCCTGAGTGTCACGTCCGCAGTGTCAGACCCAGCGCCCTTTCTCCCTGATCACGGACACCTATTATTTTGTTTATTGCACCTCACCTGTTTCCCTAATCATTGTCCCTATATAAGTTCCTCCTTTCCTAGTGTGTCTTGTCGGTCTTTGTTTGGCGAATGCCATATGTAACGGTTGTTCTGTCTTGTTTTGATGTCCAGTGTTTCTTTTATCAAATGTCCTGCCTCCTCAATGGTTGCACAGGGAGTCATTTCCACATCACGGGAAGTAATGGAATGGATAATCGATACAGTAGTGCCAATGGGAAATTATGTAATTTTCCTGTTTTTATTAACAAAAGAGATTACAAAGAGTTACCATTGCCGGGATGCTGAGCATCTATTAATCGTGTTATAAAAACTGATTCCACACAGACATGTTTGGGCCACCTAATGTAAATGTATTTACAAAGAGTGAGAGAAAAAATCATTAACTAGCATTTAGGGCTATAGCCAATCAAGACAGCAGATAATCCATTTAATTAATTTGACCTTTAAAGGCATGAGACCTCAATGTGCTCAGTATATGCTAGCTTAATTATAAATTCTTGTTTAGAAGTCAATTTCACAATAATGCAATCGTCTCAATGCAGGGTGATAAAGTAGACCCCTAGGATAAAGATCTCCAACTCTCCAGAACCCGTCAGGACATGGTGAGACGATTCGATCTCCAACTCTCCAGAACCCGTCAGGACATGGTGAGACGATTCGATCTCCAACTCTCCAGAACCCGTCCGGACATGGTGTGACGATTCGATCTCCAACTCTCCAGAACCCGTCAGGACATGGTGTGACGATTCGATCTCCAACTCTCCAGAACCCGTTAGGACATGGTGAAACGATTCGGAGTTGTAGGTGCAATTAGAAAATTGTAATTCTATTAAGCAACAACTAACCCCACATGATACACGACTTTATCCAATCACAGGCCTTAAGCAGCATGCCGCTAGCTTGAATTGTCGACGCCCTGCATCCCAAAAGGAACCCTATTCACTTTTTAGTGTTCTATTTTCTACATTTTTTGGACGGTCAAAATGAGTGCACTATATTTCTAGGGATACGCGCTCTCATTTCCTGCGCCATTTATGTCAGGCCAGCTAGCATGGGACAGGGTAGTGGACAGGCTAGTGCCCAGTTAACCCCGTAGGGTACAGAGCACACAGTCACTTGGATTACCTACAGTCACCTGAGATTCCCTCTGAGCTAAGGGACTTAGGGGTCACGTTTGTTTGTTTTCCTTTTACCAAGCAATTTAAAATAAAATGGTGTTGCTTTTTTTTGCTTGTACCATACGAACAAGAAAAAAAATGATTCAATCGTGCTGCATCGAAAAGCACTTGTGTTTCTGAGAGAATTTGGTTACATTGTTAGAGGCGGGCTGAGGGTGCAGCCGTGGTCCAGACAACACTGCCCGGCTTCATGGATATGCACGGCTCCTGGCGTGGGACCGGGGTTCATCGCCTTCATTTTCTATTGTATTTCTTTATACAGGGAAAACCAACTGAGCCCAAGGTCTCATTTAGAGTGGTGCCCTGTATTGCAATAATAAAAGAAAAATGAAAACAGAGACCAAATACAAATTTACAACGCACCTGAAAACACATTAAGAAAGGCAAAAACATTCTCTGTAAAACTGTCATCAGCAACTGTTCAAACTGTGATATAGGCTACCTTGACACCTTCGTCTCTCCACGTAACCTGTCTCCTACCGATTACTATACCGTCAAATGAAAGCATTGGAAAAAATAAAGAAAACAAAGAAAATAAGTAGGGAGAGTGTCCTTGAAAAAATAACTGGGTTGAATGATCGACCCAGCAGTGATACCGTTGTGTCATGAACTGTGACATAAACACAACAACTGACGAACTGACGCACGCAGCTGAACGTTTTTCGCTACGCTGAAGAATCGAGCGGTCATTGAGGAGGATGCCGGTATGCAGGACACAAAGCTCCCAGCCTTGGCCTCGATTTAACACGGCTATGAAGAAAACCAAAAAACAAATTATACAACTAACCTCTGACCTGTAGAACACGCCGTTACCTCCACGTGCCGTAAGCCTAGGCCCACAATAAGCACGTGGAGGCTATATCCGGCAGAAGTACAACTTAAAATATACCCTTGTCTTCAATCTTTTCATCCCTCTCCCTGTGTGTATGTGCGTGTGTGGGGGGGGGGGGTGCAAGGAGAGGAGTGTGTGAGTGACAGAGTAAATTAAGTGAGGGATTATGTCAGGGGCGGTATAAAAGAGGAGGACTATATTGAAGGCAGAGAGAAACTGAGAGAGCTGTTTAATCTTGCTAGGAGATCTAACCAGGACCCAACAACTCTTCTCCACTGGCAAAGACAGGTAGGACAAAACCACATCTACTTTTTGCTCTCAGCTTGGGCCATCGGTTATGTTTACTGCAGAGTTTTTCTTCTCCGTGTTTCACACTAGCAGGCAGCGTTCTGTAGAAAGTTCCATTGCTTCAGTGGAATGCTTTTGTTCAGATGGTGATGTTATTTGACACCTTTCGCTCCGTGCGGTAGACGGTAATACATTGAAGAGGAGAACAGAGCAAAGGGCCTGCAGACGTTTAAGCATAATAAGGGAATTCAACGTACAAGGTGAAAAGGAAGATGAATATAGAACTATTTTAAAAGAGCCAAGCTAAAACACATGACAGTATTGTTCAAACAAACACAACAGAGTAGACACACACACACACACACACACACACACACACACACACTACAGTGAAGACGGACGCAACAGTGAGAGCTTCTGTTTCGAGACTGCTCAACATTTGAATTAGCCTGGTTTACCGTGCTAATGCACGGCCCTAACCACGGTCACACCCTTAGTATAACTGCATATGCCAGGCTTCACTTGCACTGCTACATTCATCACCACTGTGTCCTTATTTCATTTTTTATTTGTTTACTTTGGCATACAAAAGGTGAAAAATCACATCGGCGGACATTCAAATCAGCAGCTCGGAGCATTAGTGTGAATGTGCTACAGCTGTGTTGTCAATGGCTGTCGACTTAACACCAGACGCAGGCCGTCCTTTATCTGTATGGAAGGCGTTGGTTTGTATAGGCTGGTCAAATCAAGTGTCACAGTGTACAGTACTGCTCACATAGACAATGATCTCGAGATTCATTTCTGCGTGAACGCAATGTGTTCTAGATGTACTCAACAGTTGAAACGGGAGAGTAGGAGAAGCTACCGTTCTGAGGAACCTCGTAGTTGAACAATGTTCCCGAATGAACTCAGCTGAACATAAGCTCATAGTATCTGACAAGAAGCTTTGATTGTACTTTGGTCTTGGTCAGTACAGCTTTGGTTGTATTCTGATCGTGATCAGCAGAGCCTTGATTGGACTTTAGTTGTATTTGGTCTTGGTCAGTGCGGTGTGTTTTGGTGCCAGGTCTATTTCCTGGCTTAGGCAAGGTTTGTTCTTTTTATGTAAGAGGATTAGTCTGAATCAGGGTTTGGGTCTAATTTCATCTGATTTAGAGGGATTATCACTCTTGGGGTAAGTGAGAGGACAGAGAGGGAGAGGGTTATAACTAAGTATTAGAGAGGTTTGACAATGGGACGGATGCTCAGGCAAACAGAGTTAAAGACTCTTCCGATGGATCGATAATGTACAGTAGGTCTCTTCACGGGAAGTTTTGACTTGATGGTAATCACTAGTGTGGTCTAAATTTCATGCCTGATTTCCCAGCCACCCCGCGGAACCTGCCTGTCATCTGTTACTCTCTCTCAGGAACCAACTGAAATGGCAGACGTAGCCACGCCCGTTGACAAGAAGGCTCCTCCCAAGTTCAAGCAGAGGACAACCCGTACCTTCAAGAGCAAGGCGCCCAAGCCCGGCCAGAAGGGGTCAGTCGGACACATATAATACACTTCCACTCCGTAACAGCAGCGTTAATATCAGCAGACTGTTTATCTAACGTCCATCCTTACATAACAACACCACTGTCTCTAATTCAAGCTGTGCTGACATCACTGTCATGGTCTTGTCTGCCGTTAGCCTCTGTCCTTTTTGCTCATGGAGCTCCTCCCTCTTCCCTCCACCAGGTTCGGCGACGAAATCCCCGGCATGGAGGGCCTCGGCACAGACATCACAGTGATTTGCCCATGGGAGGCCTTCGGTGACATGGAACTTAGCGACCTAGCGAAATACGGAATTGTTTAGGGCCGCCCCTTCCCTTGAGCTCCTCCCACACTCACTCCCCTCACCCCCTCTCTGGTCCATGCCGTCAAGGACATTAACACTCCTCTGAACTGACCCATTGTTTTGCCAATGCCATCTCACACAAGACACTTGGATATCAGTTTGCCGTTAGGAGCCCAAGGTACACAAGCGTATTCAAACAACAAGTGTAGCCACATAGACATGTAAACACACTGAAACACATTGATACTTTGGAAACCTGAAAATAACAGCTATGAGACCACATTACCCTGCGACCACCTACTTCTCTGTAGAGATTCCACATAAGAGGCCGACAAGGCAATGCCCTAACTGAAATGCCACTCAAATGAAATGACTTATTGAAATAAACTTGCTTAATTATAGACATGTTTAATATTGACATGAACTCGCAAAATGCAGTCTGCTTGGCTAATAAAAATGGTTTCCCCCAAAAAATATTGACGTTATGGTAGTGATGATTACTTCTCACTACAACAATGCATTTCCTGAGACTGAACTAGATTACATTATTTCATGAAAAAGCGTTCAATTGACAGTTGTTGTTAAAGTCTCAATGATATTTGCTCGTCTATCCTGCCTTTTCCCTTTACCTCAATCCTGTCTCCATGAAAGCCCCCTTTATAAACAGAAATGTATTTGTGTACAAAAGAATCCATAATATTTTTTACTATGTTAAAATCCATTATAATATATTTTTTTTCAATTCTAGTAATTCCACTGTTAATTCGAGAGCTAATCACTCTCTGCAATTTGTCTTTTGAATCTGTGATTCTGGTAAGTAGAATACTCAATAAATGCAAAATGTTTCTCAAAATAAATACTTGTTTTCACATGAAGACTTCACATTTTATGAATTTCGGTGATTGGGTGAAACTAAATTAAAAACAAGCTCCTTCTACAATACCTAAACATTCTCAGAACCAGAACTAAACTCTTTATTGTAGGTTCCCTAATAAATGAATAAATAAATGAGCCGACAACTCAATAAAAGACACTACTACAAGATAAGACCTCAGTGAACGACAACAAACAATATGAAAGTCACAAACAACAAGAAATTATTTTATATAAAAGATTTTATATGGACATTCAATAACAAAATAGCATAATGGCAGTCAAGGGATAAACAAGACAGAGGGGAAGAGATTAATAAGGGGGTTGTCACTTCAGTTGGAAAACAGCAATTTTGAAGAACCACCTTTGTGAATAATATAATACAAGGACATGATAATCATAACAAGTACTTAGTCAACGCAACGGCACTGTTCCAATATCCACAAAAGCATACTAGCTACTTAGTGTGAAACCATGTAACTAAGCAAGAGTACATTGTATGCTAGTATGGACATTAGAACATAGCCATTGCGTTCTCACCTCGCTGTGGCAGCCATTTTGTTTAGTCCATCACTAGGCCTCAACCTTTGCACTGTGCCCTTTGTCACTACATTACCATCATTAGTGTAAAAATGGCTAGCTGCCTAGCATTCCCAACGATGACTCAGCAACCAGGTTCTATTGGAGTCAAAAGAAAAAAATCATGCAAAACATTTCTGTGAGGGGTCTCCGACTCCACTCTCTGGAGAATGACATCATAATGGTTGCCAATGTTTTATTGGTTCAATTGGTTTTCAATCTTTGTACACTGCTCTGCATTTGGTAAACCATAGAAATGGATCATAGAAAACAATTTCTTTGGCTGCATCTTCTCAGTTATATGTATTTCGGTCCACTTTTTCTAAACTTGAGTCTAAAGGCAAACAACCAGAGAAGCAGAGTTTTTGACCCCCCACTGATGTCTTAGATTGAGTTACACTGAGAAGAGTGTTACACAGGCAGAAGTATAAAAACAGAAAATAGAATGGAAAAAGAGCAACCATTACGAAGTAAACCATGACTGCAGCATTTTGAAATATTGTTTCATAGTACTTAGCTCATGCCCCACTTAACATTGTCTTTGTAAAACTGCTTTGAAACATTTACCATTGTACAAACCAATCAATAACACTTACAACTTTTTGTATACTTGGATCATTCAAATCAGCATGCTCTTTAACCCGGAGACAGCACATAACCTGCTTTACTCTTCACATGGTTTTTTTTTAACCTTCGACTGACTAATTTAAGCACTGACATTTTGCTAGCCCCCAACCCCCAAGACAAAACAACTAGCTTTCTTCACCAGATAGGATGTGCTTGTCTGGCCATCAATAACTCAAAAGAACACCTGTCTACTGTAAACACAGAGCATTTAATAAATTGCTATGGCCTGGACCTTGTACCACCCCACCCCCAAAAAAAACAAAAAAAACAATTGAAATGTTTATCAATCCTATGCTTGCCAACCCTTTGAGAGTATGGACTGACAAATAATGTTTATTCCATTGACAAAGTTAGTTGAGTAATTTCTGGTGACTGGTGTTTTAAGTTGTTTTGAAAATACCAAGGTGTCCATTCCCCTCTGCCCAATAAATCAACTATACAGGGGAAAAGGTATCAGATTTCAACAAATCTTGATGGATGAAATGAAAATGTCACCTTACACTAGCAGGAACTACAACAATTACCAATAGAAAAATATAACAATGAGCTAAAGTAACAAATAAAAGACAGCACTTAGGATTATCAAAGATCGCAGTAATAATAATAATAACTACAATAATGATAATATATTTATAATACACATGACCAAAAATGGGTTTTCTACAAATCTTTGGAACCAAAACAAAAAAAGCAAAAACAACCACATTCAGAAACAGAGTATAAGGATATAGAAATATGCACAATAGAATGGTATCTTGCATTAAATATTTTTTTTTATATTGACGGTGCCTCTTTCAACGCCTGTCAACAGCATCTCAGCATCTATTACCAACCAAGCTACTCTCAGGAAGACTGTACTGGATGTTCACTTGCTCATCTAACAGACAGAACGAGTCAGGGAAATCAAACACGAAGCCAAACAGTAACTCTACCGTTACATTTCCAAAGGAATATAACTTAGTGAAAGTATCCAAGGACAATAGGTTCTGGCGGATTGAACAGTGTCATTGTCACGTAAATGCATACAAGCCTACGGCCGACAATGACATAAAAAGCTAGGCCGTACTTCTTTAGTAGTGATGAGACGTATCGTTGAGTGGTTTGCGTATAGTGTGGAGCATGGCACGAATGTACGATTCGGTGCATTGGACATTGAGTGTAGTGTAGTGGAATTGAGGGTGAACTCTGGGATGTGTAGTGTAGTGGAATTGAGGGTGAACTCTGGGATGTGTAGTGTAGTGGAATTGAGGGTGCACTCTGGGATGTGTAGTGTCGCCCACTGTAGTGAATTGGCTCCCAAGGCATTTTCTCCATGCTGCACTTCGATTCCTTGACCTTGTCCCTAAGGATGCTCACTGTAAGTAAATGTGTGCTCAGAGAACCACCTAAACTAACAACAACGCAATAATGACAACGCTAGAAATCAGCAATAATAATAATAATTTGGTAACTTCATTCTTTCTAAACTATTCTTTTTTTTTTGCATAATTGTAACAATTTAATTTGTAAAGGTTCACCATTTCCACAGACTAAGAAACTTTGAGGTAAGGTTCAGCTAAAATCATCCTCTTCCTGCTCAGTTTTAAGCGAGTTATTTCTAATAGTGTAAAAAAAAAACATCAGTCCATCTCTCTCTCTCTCTCACACACTGTCTCACATACACACACTCTCCCTCA